>PITA01015985.1:0-48094 GCA_004023965.1 Spilogale gracilis
GGAGATGGACGGATTTGAGATAGATTCTCAGGTGGAAGTAGTCGGGTGAGGAGGGAGAAAGGATGCCCCCAGGCGTCTGGGGGCTCAGCGTTTGGGGTCACAGGACTGAGCAACACAGGAAGAAGGCACAGATGTAATGTCCAAGTCCTCACTTTTCCATTTACTGACTGAGTTATCCGGAATTTATGTCACCTCTTAGGACCCGATTTCCTCAGCTCGCAAACGGGAAAAACAGAACCTCTCCTAACAGAATTGCCGGGAAAAAGAAATAGTGTGATGTATATAAAAGTGCTGCACCCGTGTTCCTGAATTGTTTTTTGTTTGTTTTTTAAAAGATTTTCATTTATTTATTTGACAGAGCACCCACAGAGGGAGCAGCAGGCAGAGGGAGAGGGAGAGCAGGTTCCCCACTGAGCAGGGAGCCCAATGCGGGGCTCATCCCAGAACCCTGGGATCATGACCTGAGCCGAAGGCAGCCGCTTAACCAACTGATCCACTCAGGCGTCCCGATGTCTGGGAACTGTTTAAAAAGAGAGTGGGGGAAAAAATCAAAAACAAAAAAAGATGAGAGGCTTCCGGATCCCGAAACATTCCTGGTCTCCCCTCTCTTGTCATTTCCCAGGGCTGCCACATCAATGACTAGCTCCCGGGGCCCCCTTCTGGGAGGGAGGCTCATCAAAGCCCGCGCAAGTGGACCGGCCTCGCTGGCATCCCGGCCCGGTCTCACCGGAGGACCTGGGCCAGAACCACAGGGCCAAGCAAATTCCTACAGTGTCAGGCGGAGCAGGGCTGAGATCCAAGAGGCGGGTCCATCTGGGCTCCTCCCTGCCTGCCCGAAGGGATGGGGTTATTTGTGCAAGGCCCCCAGATGAGCAGCCACATACTTTTAGGGAAAAATTCACCCCCTCTCAGAGTCCACCGGGTAAGGGCAGAACCCCTCCCCCAAACCTGCCCTATACCACGAGTAACACATTGTATTCTGAGAATGAGTCCTGTGGCAAGAGCTCCGTGAATCAAAGCCAATTCCTGGATGCTTCCCCTGGCCCTGCACAGCCCAGGCAAATCAGGGCGACAGGAGGGTTCTCTCTGTCCCCTTCTGCACTTCTGTCTCGTAATCCCCGGCAGGAGCCTGCCCTGGGTCCCACGCGAACTCAGCTGCCATCCCAGCTAGAAGGAGATCTACCCAAGTTAGGGGCACTTCCTCTGTCCTGCCTGGGTCTCTAGCCTGACTTCGTATACTAAACTGACATTTCTGTCATTAGATCCTACTCCCATTTGGTGTGTGGTACCCAGTAAATGTTTGTTGATTGAATGAAGGAGCTCATCTCTGCTAAGATCTCTGCTGACAATGGCTTCCTACAGAGATGGTTACATTTTAATGGAAAGTTCTTTAAAACCAAGACAACTTTGGGCCATCTAGGTGGTTCAGGTTGTGATCTCAGGGTCATGAGATGGAGCCATGTCGGGCTCCATGCTTGTGATTCTGTCTCTCCCTCTCTCTCTCTGCCCTTCCCCGCTCTCTCTCTCTCTAAAATAAATCTTTTAAGATTTTATTTATTTATTTGACAGAGACAGAGATCACAAGCAGGCAGAGAGGCAGGCAGAAAGAGGCAGGCTCCCCACTGAGCAGAGAGCCCGATGCAGGCCTCGATCCCAGGACCCTGAGATCATGACCTGAGCCAAAGGCAAAGGCTTCAACCCACTGGGCCACCCAGGCGCCCTAAATCTTTTTTTTTTTAAGATTTTTTTTTTTATTCATCCAACAGAGAGATCACAAGTAGGCAGAGAGGCAGGCAGAGAGAGAGGAGGAAGCAGGCTCCTTGCTGAGCAGAGAGCCCGATGTGGGCCTTGATCCCAGGACCCTGAGACCATGACCTGAGCCGAAGGCAGAGGCCTCAACCCACTGGGCCACCCAGGCGCCCTAAAATAAATAAAATCTTAAAAGGAGAAAAAAAAAAAACCAAGACAACTTCAAGAGTCAAGGGACTGACCACTCTACTCATAGCGTACTTGCTGTGACCCTTAGGGAAAGCAAGGCTTTCCAGTTTTTCTTGGCCGGTGCTAAGTAGGCAATCGCCCACCGCCCCAGCCTCCTGGTGGAAGATTGCAGGTGAGCTGGACTGGGGCTCCTGGAGGTCGCTTTCTAGCGACATTCCCTGGCAGAGCTGTTATGTGTCTGGAGCCTGTGAGAAGGCTGACTTTTCCACCTCAGTACCCAGGTTTGCTGTTGAGGCCTGGGTACTCCAGGCCACGCTTTCCACACCTTCTGAAGGATCCTCACCTCCTGACTGGTCATCTTGGGCCTTTTCCACGTCTGTCCTTTGAGAGTGTTTGTGAACAACACCATTTCTCAGCAGGGCCGAGACTTCCTTAGGCACGTACAAAATTTAAGTGAGGGAGGCCTGAAACCCAGTTATCGAGATAAACACTATTTGGATATAATCATTTCAAAATCTGAAATTAATGCAAAATAATCCACAATGAACAAAGTATCGAAGATTGTTAAAGATTACATTATTTATTTTGATCACAGAGGTTTTTTGGCACCCCCTTAAATTCTGGTCTTTAGCGATCACCTCACTCGCCTCCTTCTAGGTCTGTCTCCCAGGAGTTGAGTTGGGGTCCCTAACTGGTGTTGGCCTTACACTGCCTTTAATTGGCGAGAGCCCCTTCAAGGAGGTTAGCAGGATGGTAATTGGTCTGGGGGCCCATTTACCTCTTTCAGAAAGTCAGGCAAACAGATGGGCAGGGGGCCAAGTGTATTGTTCCAAAACTTGCAGGACCTTGAACAGCCCTTGGGCTCTGCAGTCTGCTGATCAGAGGTGCAAAGGTTTATGAACAACCCAAAGCCTTTGATATGGTTGCCAACACCCACATTTTCCATTCTGGGAACAATGCCACCGAGGGCCACAGCCACCTTCCCCCACCCAAGTGAGGAAGTATCTGCTGGTTACGGGTGGGGCCGGGTCCTGTGAGGGCAAGGGTCAGGACAGAGAAATTTCTTTTCTGGGCTGCCTGCTCTTTTCCCTCTGGTACACACTGACATCTGGGGATGACACCCTTTTTGCACTTCCAAAACCTGTGCCTGTCTTATTCCTTTCGTCCTCCTTGGCCAAAGCAATTTCTTTTTTCAAAAAATGCAAAAAAAGAGGGACCCCTGGGTGGCTCAGTCCGTTAAGCAGCGTCCTTCGGCTAGATTCAGAGCTCAGCTTCCTGAGTTCAAACCCCCTCTCAGGGTGCGTGCTGCGCGGCGGGGGCGGGGAGTGGGGGCTGTGTGCTTCTTCTCCCGCCCATGCTCTCTCTCAAATAAAGAAATAAAATCTTTAAAGAAAAGAAACTGCACGAAAGAGTGAGCCACCTTCCTATACAAGCAGGGAGGCGCAACCTCAAGTTCCCCTGACGCCTCTTGAACTCTCTTCTGAAGAACTGGGACGTCAAATTCGTCGACCAAGCCCCTTTGGGGGATCCACCCTCTGGGGCTATCCCCCAGAAAGGCAGTCATCGGGGCTAATCTGACTGCTGTTTTGGAGGGATGCAGGTGAACGCAAGGTGGTTTCCAGCAGGCAAAATGTTTTTTCCACTTCCTGCTCTTTGCTCATTTATCTTGTTCCGGCGTTAAACCGCTGAGTTTCGGAATCTGATGAAACTTATCAGAAGTCAGGCCTGCCCCAAGTTCTCGGTCGACCGCGTGCCCTGATAAGCCAAAGGGCAGGCTTTCGCGGGGAGGCAGAACTCAGCCTGGGTTTCTTGAGACTGTCTCTTCCTGAGGCTGCCCTCATGGAGCCGTGCCTTCTTCTGGGGAAGCCCGCGCCTGGCTCCACGTCCTCCCGCGCCGGCCTGTAGAGACGCCCGGGGCGGGAGGGCGGGAGGGGGGCCTCTCCGGGCCGCCGGGCCCCGCAGCACAGCCCGAGCCGCCGCCACCGCGCCGGCCCCGCGGCTTCCGTCACGCTCCCGGAAACGGAAGTGTAGGCGTCTATTTTGTTGCTGTGGCAACAACGGCCACGGCGCCGCGGAACTCATAAGGCTCCGCCCCTTAAGGGAGGGGGCGTTCCAAGCTCCCTGTGTTCCGGGGGACTGGGCCTCACTGTCGGGGGGAGGCCAGCGTCCGGAGGCGTTGGTGACGCAGAGGAAGCAGGGGAGACAGCGGGTGGCTGGTCATCCCTGACTCACGGTCACGGACCTCCGAGCGGCCGGGGGGGACCCTCGCTTCCCCGTAAAGGAACGGAGGTCGGAAAGCCCTGGTTCCGGGCGCTGCTGCCGGGGAGGGGCAAAGCCAGATCCACCGCCCTCGGGCCTGCAGTGCCTGGAGCTGGAACAGCTTGCAGACGCTCTCACGTGCTCATTCCACCCAACCCTCAACGGAGACCGTCCAAAATGCCCTGCGTAGTTTTCTCCTCCGAGAGGAGAATAGTCTGATGGAGTCTTATTAGGATTAAATGAGGTAATAGTTTGGGAATCCA
Organism: Spilogale gracilis; assembly: GCA_004023965.1. Classification (NCBI taxonomy): domain Eukaryota; kingdom Metazoa; phylum Chordata; class Mammalia; order Carnivora; family Mephitidae; genus Spilogale; species Spilogale gracilis. The sequence continues at coordinate 4,461 of PITA01015985.1, forward strand.
AGAGGATATAATAAAGGGCCCTCGTTGCTTGCGAAGCTCCGCGTATGAAACATACAAGATCAAAAATAGCAACTTTGTGGCTCATCAATTTTATATGGAGTCAGTGGTTTGTATTTGTAGGAGAGTGAACAGAATTAGGCAGGTACCCACACAGGCTGAGGCAGACCTCTGGACAGGGGACTGTTCCCTGTAAACCATGGAGAATAGAGCCCATTGCATGTGCAGGAGGCCGGCTGCCAAGGAGAAGAGTGGGGCTGGGCGATGCATCTGGAATTCCTTCCCCCATGTTCATCACTGAGAAGTAGCTGCTCACCTCCAGTCCTAGGGAGGAGCGAGTGAGTCCAGGAGTTCAGGAGAGCCTGGGCTCTGTGTGGAAGGGAACAGCAGGACCGAGGAAGAAATTTTTTCGACCCTAATAAGTAAGCACTAGTACTTGGTACAATAGTAAGTGTTCAGTAAAAGTTAACTGTTACTATTATCATTCTGGTTTTTGCCTGTTAGCCATACCCAAGATTGCTTTACCTTCACCAGTGTCACTTACCTGTGTCTCCCCTTATTAGATGTTACTTACTCTCCCACGCCTGTGTCCTCCTATGTAATAATACTTGGAAAACGATGTGACTTCAGGGTAAAGGACTTGAGCACAACACCTGTAACGTAGGAAGTATTCAGTGAATGGTGACAGTTGCTGTTATAAAAAGGACTAGGAAGTCCAAAGCAAAATCAATGCAAAATCAAGACGGCAACATGATTGATTTAAAAGCGGCATGTGAAGGAAAGGCTGGCTACTGTCCATTAGAATTAGAGCAACTGCTCCTGTGGGATCCACAATTCAGACACCTGATGGGGAAGCCGTGGGTGTACTGCCAAACCCTTTCGGCTTTTCCCCATCACTTCCCTAAAATGAGGAAAACCACAAGGCAGTATTCACCTGCAGAAGATGATGACAGTCTGGAGGCTGTGAGCTCCTTGGGGAAGGAAAATGAAGTGATGTTTTATGTGGGGACCAAGATGGCTTGAGCGAGTCACAGAATCTAAGAGTTAGATACTGAGGCTGTTTTACTCACCTCTTTGTTGTTAGCCCCTCACCGTGGGGGGCGGCGCATAGCACACATTTATTAAGTATTTGCTGAATAAGTAAGTGAATGGTTTAAGTTGCTCTGCACACCAGCCATGGGGAGATGGTGCCTCAGAGGATGTGGTCTGATTTTTTTCCTATGTCTAAGACATGCTGAACCAGAAGCATTTGTATAATCCCTGATTTTTGGTCTTGCTTAAAGGAGGAGGGAGAGAGGAGGAGATAATCCACAGAACTACAGATTCCTAATTTTTTTTTCCCTTCAAAAGCCCAGTGGAGATTATTTTGAATGTGGGAGCTTGAGTTACACATGCTAAAGCTTTCCTATGCAAAGTGAGATGAGAAAAAGTGGAAATGTAAATATCTTGGCAAGGAGGATCAACTTAGAAATAGCCCACTTTGAGAACAGGGATGGATGTAGGACCGGAAGATTTAATTCTAAATTCTCAGACACCCAACGAAGCTGACATATATAATAGCAAAAGATGGGACACAGCACGAATGTCCCCCCACAGGGGCGCCTATGTAGTGGTCCATTGTGCAGTCGTGAGAAGTAAGAGGAGAAGCTCTGTGTGTTAATACCCCAGTACAGTGTCGTTGCATGAAAACAGCAGGGTACAGAACAGCGTGTGGAGTATGCTAGTGTTATCCAAGAAGGGGAAATTAAACCGCTTGTGTGTATTTGCCTCTTTTTTGAATGGAAAGATAAACCAAACACTAGTGAAAATTGTTACTGGTAAGGAGGTGGGGGGTATTTTTAAAAAATATTTTATTTATTTATTTGAGAGAGAGAGAGAGAGCATGAGCGGGGGAGAATGTCAGAGGGAGAAGCAGACTCCCCACGGAGCTGGGAGCCCAATGTGGGACTCGATCCCGGGACTCTGGGATCATGACCTGAGCTGAAGGCAGTGGCTTAACCAACTGAGCCACCCAGGCACCAGAACCATGTACGTATTTTAAATAATTATAAAACAAAATTTAACAGAGATGAGTTAATAGAAGAAATGCCTAGGACACCTGGCTAGCTCAGTCGGTAGAGCATGTGGCTCTTGATCTCAGCCCCATGAGAGGTGTAGAGATTGCTTAAATATATTTAAAAAAATAAATTCCTAGAAATGGAAAGCAAATGAAACAAATGAATCAAATTGTGTATTACATTAGTGACTTAACTATGCAGAGAGGAGTTCTTTCTTTTTTTCCCAAAGATTTTATTTATTTGTTTGTTTGTTTGTTTATTTAACAGAGAGTAACACAGCAAGGGGGAATGAGAGAGGGAGAATCAGGCTTCCCGCTGAGCAGGGAACCCGATGCGGGGCTCGATCCCTAGAGTCCGGGATTGTGACCTGAGCCGAAGGCGATTGCCCAACCAACTGAACCACCCAGGCTAAAGATTTTATTTTTAAGTCATCTCTCCACCCAGTGTGGCAGCACAAACTCACAACCCCAAGATGAAGGGCTGCACGCAACACTAACTGGACTCAGCCAGGCGCCCGAAGATAAATTATTTCTAATAATTTTAAATTACAGTAAGCTCACTCTCTCCCTATTGTGGTGTATCCTGAAGGTAGAAGGGCCTGTGTATTAGTGTGGTAGGGCTGCCCTAACAAGGGACCACAGACTGCCGGCCGGCACACCAGAAATGTCTTGTCTCAGTTGTGGAAGCTAGAAGTCTAAGATCAAGGAGCTGGCGGGGTTGGTTTCTTCTGGGTCTTCTCTCCGTGGCTCATAGATGGCCGTTCTTCTCCCATGTCTTCACCCAGTCTCCCTCTGTGCATGTCTGTGCCTTAATCTCTCTCTCTTTTTTTTTTTTTAAGATTTTATTTATTTATTTGACAGAGAGAGAGATCACAGGTAGGCAGAGAGGCAGGCAGAGAGAGAGGAGGAAGCAGGCTCCCTGCTGAGCAGAAAGCCCGATGCGGACCTCGATCCCAGGACCCTGAGATCATGACCTGAGCCGAAGGCAGAGGCTTAACCCACTGAGCCACCCAGGCGCCTCAATCTCCTCTTCTTAACCACACCAGTATACAGGATGAGGCCTCATTTAAGGCTTTCTTGACCTCATTTAACCTTAATTACCCTGCACTATAGTCATGTTCTGAAATACTTCAACATATTAATTAAGGGGTGGGGAGACAGTTCAGCCCATAATAAACTGTAAGGAAACTTAAAACTATATGTTGTAGTAGGAATATTGATATTAGGGTGCTGGTGTGTGTGTGTGTGTGAGGATAATTTGAATTTTACCCCTAGCTAAGGCCCCAGATACCCTAAAGCAGAGATAAGCCATACCTGTTTCTCTTTCCACATTCCTAACCTGTAAAATCATGAGCAAAATTTAAAATTTGCTTAAGCTGCTGAGTATGGGGATAATTTGTTATGCAACCAGACTAACCAGAACAGAAGCATTTTGTAACCCCCCAACCCCAGTAAAAAGGGGGGGCTGGGTTTTGCTGAGACTGTAGGTATAACTCCACTGACGAGTTTGCAGGATTTTTTTTTTAAGATTTTATTTATTTATTAGAGACTGAGAGCAAGAGCACACAAACAGGTGGAGGGGCAGTGGGAGAGGGAGAAGCAGACTCCCTGCTGAGTGGGGAGCCCGATGTGGGGCTTGATCCTAAAGGCAGACATTTAACTGAGCCACCAGGTGACCCTGGCCAGTTTTCAGGGCTAAGGAACATGTAGGGAGTTACTGGGATGGCTCAGTTGGCTAAGAGTCCAACTCTTGATTTCAGCTCAGTTTATGATCCCAGAGTCTTGAGTTTGAGCCCCATGTCAGGCTCCACACTCAGCGGGGAGTCTGCTTGAAAATTCTCTCTCCCTTTCTCTCCGTCCCTCCCCCTTCTTGCACTCTCATGCTCGCACTCTCTCTCAAATAAATAAATCTTAAAAAAAGATAAAGAGGAACATGACACAACAGAAGTATGATAAGAAAAGTCCAGAATGTGGAAATCTCTGTGGGACACATGATCTGGCTTTTCCAACAAAATAAGTTGGAGGAAGAGAAAAGGAGAAGGGGAATCTGTAGATGAAAAGACTTGAGAAACAGATCAGTCATACAGATTTGACATGTGGGCTCTGTTTGGATCCTGAAGCAGACAGACCGAAACAAAAATATTATTCATGATACAATTGGGAAAACTTGGATACTAACTGAACATTTGATGCTATGAAAATCATGGTCAATCTTTTTAAATGTGATGTTACTGTGGTTCTCTTTTGTTTTGTTTTAAAGATCTTTATCTCAAAGAGCTGCTGAAGGAAATGGAAATGATGTAACATATGGGGTTTTTCCAAAATGATCATGAATGTTGTGGGAGTCGGGGGAAGGGAGGTAGGAAGTGGAGGGGTCTAGATGAAACATGATCTAGCCTGGGCTGGGAGATGAGTGCATGGGACCTTCATTTACTATTTTCTCTAATTTTGTGTGTTTGAAAATGTCCATAACAAAAAGGGTATTTTTGAAAAAGATTTTATTTATTTTTTTTTAAGATTTTCTTTATTTGACAGAGAGAAACACAGCCAGAGAGGGAACACAAGCAGGGGGAGTGAGAGAGGGAGAAGCAGGCTTCCCGCTGAGCAGGGAGCCCGATGTAGGACTCGATCCCGGTCTCCGGGATCATGACCTGAGCCGAAGGCAGTCACTTAATCAACTGAGCCACCCAGGCGCCCCATGATTTTATTTTTAAGTAATCTCTACACACAACCCAGGGTTCAAACTCACAGCCTCAAGGTCAAGAGCCACATGCTTTACTGACTGGGTCAGTCGGGCACCCCAACGATGTTTTGTTTTGTTCTTGAGCAGAGAACAAAATATTTGAAGGCATAATTCTCTTAATAAGACACTAAGCTAAATTCTGAAGCTATAGAAATGGGTCAGTCGTGATAGTGTCTCCTTGAAGCTTACAATCTAGTGGCAAAGAAGGTATGTACACAAATGAAGTATAAGGAGAAGAAAATGCTATGTGCCACGGAAAGTCCTAGGCGGCCTGTCTAGGACACTTTCAGGGAACAGTGTATCTTCGAGAATCCTCTTTACCCAGCAAGACTGACAGCTGTGCTCAGAGCTAGACCCAAGTCTCCCAGAACCTAGCATGAGATCGGTTTGAACTTGTGTGGAAAATATGACCTCAACTGATTTGAAAGAGACTGTGTGTCCCGGTGGCTGCAGCCTTCCCGCCGTTATGGAGGGCGGGTGCCCGCTCCACGGTTGTCTCAGCTCATGCCGCCATACCACAGACTGCTTTCAACAACAGACATTTCTTTCTCATAGCTCTGGAGGCTGGAAGGCCGAGATGGCACCAGTGGTCTCAGGTCCTGACGGCCACCCTCTAACTGGCTCACACTTTAGGGGTGTCGCCAGGTGGGGAGAGTGTCGTCTCTTCTCTAATCCCATCCTGAGGGTCCTTCCTTCAGGGTCTCAGCTAAGCCTGATTATCTCCTAAAGGCCCTATCTCCAACTATTATCACGATGGGGGGTAGGGCTTGCACGGAAGAGTTTGGAGAGGGTGCCCCTGGGTGGCTCTGTCAGTTAAGCATCAGACTTGGTTTCAGCTCAGGTCCTGATCTCGGGGTCCTGAGATCCCAGCCCCGGGGCATCAGGCGCTTCAGTCAATGCAGAGTCTGCTGCAGACTCTTGCTCTCTCTCCCTCTGCCCCTCTCTTCTGCTCTCTCTCTCAAATACATGAATAAAATCTTTTAAAAAGGGCGCCTGGGTGGCTCAGTTGGTTAAGCAACTGCCTTCGGCTCAGGTCATGATCCTGGAGACCCGGGATCGAGCCCCACATCGGGCTCCCTGCTCTGCGGGAAGCCTCCTTCTCCCTCTCTCACTCCCCCTGCTTGTGTTCCCTCTCTGGCTGTGTTTCTCTCTGTCAAATAAATAAAGTCTTTAAAAAAAAAAAAGAAACTTTGGCCCAATAGGGCCAAGCTGGGCCCTGGCATCGATTTTATTTTTTATTTTTTAAAAAAGATTTATTGATCTGAGAGAGAGAGGAGCTGGGGGATAGGGGAAGGACAGAGGGAGAGAGAGAATCTCAAGCAGACTCCCCACTGAGCACAGAGCCCAATGATCTCACAAGCCGGAGGTCATTAACCACCTGAGCCCCCCATGCCCCATCTGACTATTTTAATAACTTCCTAGGCATTTTCTTGAGTCTCCCCCAATTTTTTTCTTTTTTTAATTAAATTTTTTATTATGTTTTTAATTTTAATTATAGTATAGTGAGCACACAGTGTTCTATTAGTTTCAGCGATTTAGCAATCTTCACATTTCACTGCTCATCATGATATGTGTACTGTTTTTATCCCCTTCACCAAGTTCACCCATTCCCCCCTCCCGACCTCCATGCCCCAATTTCTACTTTCTGCTTTTGGTTTAAGATTTGTCTTGCATTTCTTTTGCTTTTGGAGTTCAAGGACTGCAGGCCAACATACCTCCCGACTCTGGGTCGGAGCACCCAGCCTTCTCTCCTGGGCAAATACTGATCCTTCTGCTTATCATAATTGCCCACATCTGGACATAGTCACCATTTTGTATTCATCTGAGTTAATCCAACTTATCCTTGCATTATTTTCTTTGGCTGAAGACTTTAGAAAGCAGTATGAAGCTTGGGGGTTTTTTTCTTTTCTTTCCAGAATGAGAAAACTCTTCTTCAACCCAAGTCTTTGGTATGTTCATTCCTGGTCCTTCAGGAAAAGAAATGTCTAGACTGTTTCAAGGAATTACACACATGGTTTATTAGAACATAAATTCCTCTCTAGAACTATGACTTTGGGGGTGCTTGGGTGGCTCGGGCGGTTCAGCCGCTGGGTCTTGAGTTAAGCTCAGGTCATGATCGCAGGGTCCTGGGATTATGCCCAGCATCGGGCTCCGCATTGGAAACTGCTTGAGGATTCTCTCTTTTTGGCTCCCTCGGCCGCTCCCCCCAGATGTGTGCTCTCTCTCTCTCTCTCTCTCTCTCTCTCTCTCTCCCCGTCTCTCTTCCTAAACTAAATAAATCTTTAAAGAAAGAAAATAAAGGGGCCTGGGTGGCTCAGAGGGTTAAGCCTCTGCCTTTGGCTCAGGTCATGACGGAGCTCCACACGGGATCCAGGATTTCTACATGCTGAGTGTTGTTGGAAATGTAGGATTTCCGTCTTCCCCACCGTGTAGATGCTTTACTGCCTCTTCTGCTAAGCTGAACAGTGTGACCAGTAGCCCTGGGAAGTGCGTGTTGGGTCTGGGTATCCTGTTGCCATGACAACATCTAAGCTTATTTTACTTTTATAAGAAAGAGTCAGAAGCACCGATTTTATGAAATGTGCAGAAGACAGAAAGCAGAGACAGAAAGTAAATCAGTGATTCTCTAGGGTCTGGGGGACTGGGGTTGAGGGGATCAGAATGGCTTTTAATGGGTGTGGTGTTTCTCTTGGGAGTGATGAAATGCTCTAAAAAACCATTGTTTGTGGTGAAGGTTGCACAACTCTATGAATCTACTAAAAACCATGGAGGCATACAGTTTAAATGGGTGAATTGTATAGAATGTGGATTCTATCTCTGTAAAGCTGCTAGTTTTTTTTAAGGATTTTATTTATTTACTTACTGGAGAGAGAATGAGAGAGAAAGAGGGGGTTGAGGACCAGAGGGAGAGAGACAAGCCGACTTTGTGCTGATGCTGGCTGTGGAGCCCCGTGCGGGTCTGTATCTCATGACCCTGAGAGAACGACCTAAGCCAAAATCCAGAGTCAGATGCTTAACTGACTGAGCTCTCCAGGCATCCCAGTCAAGCTGCTCATTGTTTTAAAAGATTTCTATTTATTTATTTGTCAGAGAGAGAGACAGAGCACAAGCAGGGGGAGCCGCAGGCAGAGGGAGAAGCAGGCTCCCCACTGAGCAAGGAGCCTGATACAGGGCTCGATCCTCAGACCCCAGGATCATGACCTGAGCCAAAGTCAGATGCCTAACTGACCGAGCCACCCAGGTGCCCAAAAGCTGCTATTTTTAAAAGAAAACAGAAGATGTACAGGCAACACTGAGTTGGGTTTGTGCTTGAACTTGTGCCAGTGAAGGAGACACACCACCTTCTGTCGCTAAAGGAGAAGAGTCTGGTCTCTTACTTATCTCCCCTTACTGTTTACACAGTTTCTGTTTGGGGCCTTTTCATAGCTAGTGAGCAACAGTTTAGTCAAAAACCACAAAGGCCTTGGTTACAGTTTACCCTTGTTTTTGATCAACAATAACATGACTGAAGTCAGCACGGCTCAACTGAACCACACCACGGATTCAGGAGGTTCTGGGTGTGCGCTGGGGGCCAGCAGGGTCGGCCAGCTCAAGATCGGTGCTTCAGAGAGACAGTGGTTGGCTAGACCTCACCTGCAGGCCAAGATGTTGGTGAAGGATGCAAAAATGTCTTCCCTGGGGGCGCCTGGGTGGCTCAACCATTAAGCGTCTGCCTTTGGCTCAGCTCATAATCCCAGAGTCCCCAGGATCGAGCCCCGCATCAGGCTCCCTGCTCAGCGGGAGGCCTGCTTCTCCCTCTCTCACTCCCCCCTGCTTATGTTCCCTCTCTAGTTGTGTTTCCCTTTGTCAAATAAATAAATAAAACCTTAAAAAAAAAAAAAAGGTGTGGTCCCCTGACCTGGAGGTGGAATGTGGCTATGGAAGGAGTCCTGAGGGGAAAGAGAGTTCTCTAGCTTGGCTTGAACATACAGACTGGAAATTCATGAGAAGAGCTCATTTTGAGCCCAACATTTCTCTAACTTCCAGCCTGGCACCCCTCTTCTACTTCGCTCCCCCATCCCTGACCCCCTAGGGGAAAACATACAGAGGTCAGGAGGACAGGGGGTTGGGGCTGACTGCCCTGGAGGTAGGGTGAAGTTAGAACACTAGAACATGAGACCATTCTCCCATCACTTAGTAACAGGACCTGGTTGTGGTTAACTTTATGTGTCAGGTTGGAGGCCACTCTGCCTTGAGATTTGGTGAAAGTTTTCTGGTTGTAGGGCACCTGGGTGGCTCAGTGGGTGAAAGCCTCTGCCTTCGGCTCAGGTCATGATCTCAGGGTCCTGGGATCGAGGTCCGCGTAGGGCTCTCTGCTCAGCAGGGAGCCTGCTTCCTCCTCTCTCTCTCTGCCTGCCTCTCTGCCTACTTGTGATCTCTCTCTGTGAAATAAATAAAATCTTTTAAAAAAAAGTTTTTCTGGTTGTTTCTGTGAATGTGTTTTTGGACAAGATTTTCATTAAATTGGTGGACTTTGAACAAAGCAGTCTTCTGCAATGTGGGTGGGCCTCGTCCAAGCAGTTGAAGGCCTGATTAGATCAAAAGGCTGACCCTCCTCGAGGGAGGGAATTCTACCAGCAGACTGCCTTCAGACTTCATCAGCAACACTGGCCCTTCCTGGCCTGCTGGCAGAGCCTCTACACTCGAACTGCAACTATTTCCTGAGTCTCCAGCAGGGCTCCCCCTGCAGATTTTGGACTTGCCACAAGCCTCTAAAATAGCATGAGTACACTCCTGAAAAGAAATCTCTTTGTATATATACCTCCTATTAGTTCTGCTTTCCTGGAGAACCCTGATTGATATAGACACCTATATTTCTCTGTCTTCAGGAGGGACACTCGGAGCAGAAAGGAAATACTGCTCCGACCTCACCAAAAGAAGACCAAGAGATGGCTATCCAGGGACAGTAGCAGGAGTCGAGGCCTCGGTGCCACAGCTTAGTGAGAGCATGGCCGGTGAGAGAGCCGTGTGAGAAACAGGTGAGCCTCCAACTAGAAAAGGGGTTAGGAGACCCGGGCCTCTAAGTCATACCCGTGGACATGAAACTTGGCCAACAGACCAAGCAAAGATGGCCGAGGACCTCCGTCTACTTCTCTCTTCTGAAACTCACACCATCAGCAGATGCACATCCGCAACTGCAAAGGAGTCTGGGAGATGTAGTTTTAAGCTTTCCGGTCTCAGAAACACAGAAAGGCACCCCAGGGAGAGGTGGGAACGGATACTCAATGCCAGTGGGTGCCCCACCCAAGTAATGATTGTAACTGGGGTATTGTCCTTGCTCTGGCTTGGGTCCTCTCGGCAGCATTCAGGTCAAGTGTGAGCCCTACTCCCCTCCACTCCCCCCACCACTACGTGGGCGATCCAGGGCATCACTCCGTCTGAAAGGCTGAGAAACATTCAAAGATATTGCAAGGAGGGAGCATGCACATGGTACAGGGAGGACAGAAACTGGTTGCTGTCGAGTGTAACTCCTCACTGGGCACCTGCCGGAAGGCAAGCAGCATTGCCCCCTGGCACAGGCGAAGTACAGGCCTTACTCAGGTTCAGTCTTCTCCTGGTGGCGCATCCCACCTCTCTGTCTCATCACCTACCTCCCTGCTGTCTCCCTCATCCCTCAGCCTGGGGAATACTTTGCTAATCTGGGTGAGGAGTTTTGCTTTTACTCCTGAGGTTTTCTCAGTCCATCTCACTCCACTAAAGCCCAAGACCGAGGGTTTTCAAATGTTGTGGGCACCTCAATTACCTGGAGGGCTTCTTAGGACACAGCCTGGGGGCCTCATCCTCAGAATGGGCACGTTGGGAGGTCAGGGTAGGGACCAAGATTTTGCCTTTCTTTCCCTGCCGTGCCCTCAGGCTCTCCCACCCACTCAGCTCAGCCCAGCCCTCGGTCTCGCTTCTTCCCTCTCGGCTCCTGACGGCCATTGGCTCCTCCCCATCTTCTCCCAGGGGGAAGGGCTCACACCCATACCATTGGAACCACGTGCTGAGCAACGCACCCACAACACCTCATCTAAGCCTCAGGACAATCCTGCAGATGGTATTTTGTGCACATTTCACAGATGAGAAAATGGAGGCTCAGAGAGGTCACGCCACTAGGAGGTGGGGGTTCCAGCCTGGAGTCAGCTTTGTTTGGCTCCCCGTCCCGGGCCCTTCCCCCACCTTCCTGATCTGGTGTCATCTGGCATCCCCAGGGGTCGGAGATCTTGAGCCGGACACCTGTCATCACCGTGTGTGCGGGAAAGGCTCCATCGTAGGTGTTAGTCTCGGGACCCCAGCTTTGTGGGACGTGTCACTCATAGTGGGGGCTTCAGGGCTGCTGTTTCCATCCAGGAGGCTCATTCCCCCTATGCGTGTTCATTTCTGGGACATTCTTTTTGACAGTGAACTTGGTGGGAACTTAGGTTTTATTCCAAAAAAAAATCCCACAAAATTCCCAGCAAACCCCAAATTGTGTAGATTGCAGGGAGGAGGCATGTTATTTTTTGGCAGAAATAGTCTGGCAGTAAACTTCTAAAAACATAATAAAAGTGCTTTTAACATCCTGTTTTTCCTCCTTTTGTTGATTTTTGAGCATTTCTTCCCAAGCAAGGAGTTATGCAACAAGATTTGAAAACTGCCAAACTTCTATTTTGTTGGCAGTTTCGTTTGGTTCCTTCTCCTTGTTTCTGGGCACCTTATCTGCTCTGAACTTTAACCTAGGAACTGAAGTGACTGTATATCACTCTGAGAGTGACCCAGAAACTGCAGAGGGCTAGATGACAGTTTCCTAACTGTGAAAAATGAAAAGCAAAGTGAAAAGCTCTGAAAAGCTCTGAAAAGCTAACCATAGACTAACAAGGTCATACATGATCTCCTGTCAGTGGGTAGGTAAGCCTTGGTTGAACCTAGGAATATGGATGTCCAATGTGACTGATTCTTGCTCTTCTCCCTGAACAAAAAAATTCAAATTTCTGTGTCTTTCTGGGTGTCTTCAAAACCTCCCATTCTGGGGCACCCAGGTGGCTCAACCAGTTAAGTGTCTGCCTTTGGCTCAGGTCATGATCCCAGGGTCCTGGGATGGAGCCCTGCTCAGCAGGGAGCCTGCTTCTCCCTCACCCTCTCCTTTTGCTCATGCGTGCGCTCTCTCTCTCTCTCTCTTTCACTTTTTCTCTCAAATAAGTAAGTAAAATCTTAAAAAACAAAAACCAACTCCCCCCCAAAAAAACTTGCACTCCCTACATCTCACGAAAGCCAGTCTCGTGCAGGGGTTAGGAGTGCAGACCCCAGAAGGAGACGGTTTCTTCCAGATCTTAGTTCTGCCTCTTCCTGGCTGAGTGATCTTGAGAAAATTACTTGACCTCTGGATGCCTCAGCTCCCTTGTCTGTAAGATGCGGATACCATTAGAGCTGACAGGGTTGAATACGTCAATATGTCTAAGACACTTACCTAGAGCCGTGTGTAGTAAATGCTTACCTAAAGTGTTATTCTCATTACAAGAAGGCTTTGGTCTTGTGGTATACATTAGATCTATGACATGAACCGTCTACAAATACCTTTCTAGGTTTCCAAAGCAGTACTGGACTCACAAAGTCCTGGTCCTCGCCGAAGACGTGGGGTAGCAGCAATTCCTCCGGGACAATTTGCTGCTCTAAGCAATATTTGTCATCCTTTCTGTTAGGCCTCTTTCGCTGCTCCCTGTCAGAGAGGAAGGCACGAGGCCAGAGTCACAGGTTCAAGCGATCTCCCATCAGAAGCCCAGGGAGAAACCTGACTTGGCTTGTTTCCAGCCTCCTCCAGGGCGTGCTGAGAGTGGTGGGACCTCGGTGCCGGCCCTCCTGCGGACTAGCCCTGTGATGTGGGACAAGTGACTTCACCCTCTGAGCTTCAGCTATAAAGAGAAAAGGCTGGGGCCAGAACCCTAAGATAGGAGGGCTTCCTAGATCCCAGGGAAACCTGCCCAAGCCTCAGAGCTGATGGACGACGCACTCAGGTGTGCAATTTCATCATAGCCAATAAGCCCCATCGACTGGCAGTGAAGCCAGCTGGAGTAGGGGAAGGAAAAACAGGGAAGGCAGAGGGCCCTTCCATTCTTTCCATTCTGTGCCGGGAGGCAACGTGGCGGAGATGCTGCACGGCCCCCGAGAGACGGCCCTGCAAACACGGTGTCTGGGAATGGTGCGGAGGCAAAATGAATATTGGGAACTCTTGGCATCTGTTTAAGGATATTCACCTGGCATGATACTGTGTGATTCACATTAAGAAATAGGTATCTGGTCTTTGACCCCATTTCTGGCACAGTGCTCCAAAACCCCGCAGAATTTTCTAAGGAGTAAAATCCATAAAGGTGCCATGTTATGGTAACAAGGTGAAGTTTGGACCCCTACCTAAGGGTGGGGTTGGGTTCCCAGAACCAATCAAGTGTTACGGGGTTGGAACTTTCAGTCCTACCCTTGACCTAAGGGGCAGGGAGAGGGCTTGGAGGATGAGGCTGATCACCAGTGGCCAATGATGTAATCAATCATGCTTAAGTAATGAAGCCTCCTTAAAAACCCCGAAAGGACTGGTCTTAGCTTCCAGCTAAGCAGGTAGAGTCGTGAGGGGAGACTGACACGCTCGGAGAGGAGATGGGAACTCTGCACCCTTTCTCCACACCTCGTCCTATGGATCTCTTCCATCCAGCTGTTCCTGAGTTACGAGATAAGCCAACAATCTGGTAAGTAAAATCTTTGTTTGAGTCATGTGAGCCGCTCTAGCAAATTAATGGAACACAAGCAGGGGGCAGTAGGAACCTCCGATCTATATATGGTTCGTTGGTCAGAAGCACAAGGGACAACCTGTACTGGCTTGCAGCTGTCCCCTGAAGTCTGGCAGGGAAGATGGGGGGCAGGGAGAGCACTGCCGTGTGACGGAGCCCTGGCGGCATGGAACGCTGTTTCCATGAGTCAGACTTGAGTTGGACTGTGGGACCTCCAGTTGGTGTCTGACAATTGCTTGGCTTGAGGAAAAAGCCCACAGGATAGGACTGGGAACAGAGATACACTTGGCGTCGGAAGGCTTGAGGTTCCCGTTCTAGCTGTGCTATTTAGTATATGGGTGACCTTGGGTGATCACTTGACCTTTCCCAGCGCCCGTTTCTCCAAGTGGTGTAGTCATGGGTAAATGAATGTAAATACGTGAAGCGCGTAGACAGTTTAAGACAGACAGAGTACCTCGCGATCATTCATCCCTGCGTTCGGCAGCACTTTAGCTGGGCGGCTGGTGGGTGGAGGAAAGCCCTGGAACTGAGTTGGCCAGGCTGGTTCTGCAAACATCATCAGGTGGTCTCAGTGGAGGATTCAGATTAGGATCAGGTGCAGGCAATGGGTATCTTCTGGGAGCAGAGTAAGCGCGGGGTAACTGTCCAGATGGACCAAAGTCATGGGGGAGCCCTGGCTCTCGGAGGGACTTACTCCAGCGGAGTCCCCGCCGGGGGAAGGGGGAAGAAAAGCACGGGGCTGGCGAAGAGCAAGGCGGCGTAATTAAAGTTCCGCGCAGAGGCAAGTCTTCGGTCCGAATGAGGGAAACTGAGGCACAAGGCAGATGTTGCATAATGGAGGGAAGTGGAGAAAAGTGACACAGGAGACCTTGTGAGCTCTCGGAACTGTGCTGTCGCTCCAGAAGTCCCCCCAGCCCGGTGAGTCCTGGCCGCCCAGGAGTGTGTGCATCGGCTATCGGGGCTTGGGGGTGATCGGTCAGGGCATGGCCATCTGAGGGAGACAGGAGCAGGAACCTTTCTCAAGAGTGACAAAGGCTGGAGCTTGGCATAGACTTTTCCTACTACCTTCGGAAAAACGTGGTATTTCTTGTCAGACCTGGTTGGTTCTTGGAAAAGAGAGATCCTGGCTCTGTCCCAGTGGTCTGTTTTTTCCCAGCTGCTGAAATGAAACAAAATGAAAAGTTTGAGTGTAAGAATAAGTGAAGTGACTTGGCCTGCAGATTTTGTGGCATTTCCTGGCTCATTCCTTGGTATCGTCCTAGCCTCAAACTGGGACGCTTCATTTCTCTTAACTTAGAAGCAGCCCTGAATGCTCGAGCCCATTGTGAGCTGTGTTACCAGTAGTCTGTAAGTTTATACTGCAAATTTCCTGTCATTTTTTTTCTCTATTGATTTGTTTGGATTGTATGCATTGCTCACAAGGAGGAGGAGGGAATCCATATCTGGGATAGGGGGCAGTTTTTCCTAAACTTCTGTTTTTTTTTTGTTTTTTTTAACACATCAGATTTTTGCTTAACATCTTATGATACAGCTCACAACGTGTACTGCTTCTGTACAAATCGCTGTGTGATTTTTGGCCTCTGCTTTGAGCTTCTTGAGCTTTCTTGTTGGTGCTATCTTGGAGCAAGTGTCCATATAAGGCTTCTGAAATTCTGTCGTGTGTCCCAGGATTTCATCTATGCTCCAACTCTGAAACAAGATCCCTAAAGGAATTAGCTCTATCTCCTTGCTGATGAAATCGTGAACAACCCTAACAACCCATATCTATTTATTTATTTTTTCTAAGAGTAAATGCTCCAAAGAAGTCTGTGATTTGAAAACTGGGAGAAACTGGCTCATATGTTTACAGATTAAAAGATTAAAATATTTGGAGATTAATCCTTTCAGTGCAGATTATAGCTTTTTAAAGTTAAATCCCTGGTCCTCTAATGCTTAAAAAAAAATTATCGAGGTGCCTGGGTGGCTCAGTTGTTTAAGCGTCTGACTCTTGATTTCAGCACAGGTCGTGATCGCAGGGTCGTGGGATCCAGCCCCAACTTGGGCTCTGTTCTCAGTGCAGCATTTGCTCAGGATTCTCAGTTCCTCTGCTCCTGCCGCCTTCTACCCTGGGTATATGCCATGCCGTGTGGGTATATGCACGTGCGCGCGCTCTCTCTCTCATAAATAAATCTTCCAAAAAATAATTTTTTTAAAAAAGACTTTATTTATTTGACAGAGGGAAACACAGCCAGAGAGGGAACACAAGCAGGGGGAGTGAGAGAGGGAGAAGCAGGCTTCCCGCCGAGCAGGGAGCTTGATGTGGGGCTCGATCCCGGGTCTCCGGGATCATGACCTGAGCCGAAGGCAGTCGCCCAACCGACTGAGCCACCCAGGCGCCCCCCCAAAATAATTTCTCATACTTCTTATAGTATATATCTGAAATATCATCCAACTCCCTCAGTCATTTAAGTGCCTTTCGTTCAGGTCAGGACGAGTCCCGCCTCCGCCTCCCTGCTCCCCAGGAGCCTCTCCCTCCCCCTCTGCGTCCCTCCCCCTCTGCGTCCCTCCCCCTCTGCGTCCCTCCCCCTCTGCGTCCCTCCCCGCTGCTTGTGCTCACTAGCTCCCTTTCAAAGAAATAACATTAAAAAAAAATTTGGTGTAGGTACAAGATCTGGGAAGATGGTTTGGAGACTAATGGGTAAAGGTCATTACTTTGTAAATTTCACCAAAGCCTCTTTTAAAACTGCTGTGCTGGGGCACCGGGGTCTCTCCGCTGGTTAAGGATCAGACTCCGGTTTCAGCTCAGGTCATGATCTCAGGGCTGTGGGATCAGAGCCCTATGTCTGGCTCCGTACTCAGTGAAGCGTCTGCTAGAGATTCTCTCTCTCTCCCCTGACCTCCATCAAATAAAATAAATAAAAATTTAAAAGATGTGCTATCGGGGCGCCTAGCTGGCTCAGTTGGTGGAGCACGTGACTCTTGATCTCAGGATTGTAGCTTTGGGACCCATGTTGGAGGTAGAGATTACTTAAAAATAAAATCTTAAGAAAATATTGTGCTATGAAGCGGTTTTTGGAGTGATAGTAATGTAGGTCTAAAGTTTCATGTAAATAATGAAAATTTTCATTCAGCAGTTGAGGAGATTTACTTTTATTACTTATTAATAGAATACAAAATGTTCTTTCTTGAAGCTGGCTTTCTATTTTCATGATCTTTATTAGGTTTAACCGGCCTAAAGCCAGCTAGAACAGACTCCGTTATGGCTGTAATTTATTGGTTTTATATTCACTGAATCAGAAGCCTTTATAAAGGTCTATTTTGCAGGTAAATCATGTGGGCTCAACACTTTTGAGTAAAACCTTTCATCATAAAGAGATTCCTTTCATCTCTGTTGGAAATAATTTTGGTTAGAAAGTAAAAGTTGACTTATTCTTGACTATTGAGTAGAAAGTGAATGAGTGAGAAATGTGGGGTGTGTGTGTGTGTGTGTGTGTGTGTGCTATTCCAGGGCAATGATGAGCGTGTGTCACAAACCAAGGATGCCTGGTGCCGGGGTGGCTCAGTTGTTAAGCGTCTGCCTTTGGCTCAGGTCAGGATCCCAGAGTCGGGGTTTCGAGCCCCGCATCAGGTTCCCTGCTTGGCAGAAAGCCTGCTTCTCCCTCTCTCACTCCCTCTCTCGCTGTGTTTCTCTCTGTCAAATAAATAAATAAAATCTTTAAAACAAACAAACAGCCCCAAAAATGAAAAGAAACCAAGGTTTGTTGATGACTGATTTCGTTCTATGCTCCTGAGGTCTATTTTAAAAATAGCACATACACATAATGCAAAAGAGAGAATCCTACATTGTTCGAGTACAGTGTGTGAATTTGCATGTGTGCCTAGCAGTCATGAAGTGATGTTTGACTTCACGGATCTGAGGAGCTTAAAATGTGGAATTCTAGTAAGGATGCCAAAGAGAGGGAAAGGAAGAGAAGGGAACAGAGAAAACCCAGTAATAGTTCCTCCTGTTCGGTGTTGTTGTAAAATGGTCAATAGAGGTGTTTATTACACAGCTAACAGGACCCATTAAAGTGGAAAGTGTTGCTTTGCAGAGTCGAATGCCAGGCAGGGAAATACGATGTCACTAGAAATTGCTATAGCAGAGTTTCAGTAAGGGATTGTAGGACAATAAAGCCTTGTTAATCCCATACTGGTTGATTCAAATAGCGTGTAGCTGAAGCAATCGCTTCTCCCCAGGCAGGAATTTAGGATTGCTGCATTTGCTACTGCGTCATTCCAAGGGGAAATCAGGTTGGGAAAGGGCCTCCTGGTCGGAGAACCTCCTTCGTCCCGAGACAGATCCACAAGCGGCGCCAAGTCAAACAAAGGGGCAGAGAGCCGCCCTGTGAAGTCAGTCCGCCTCCGATCTGAGCTCCATTTCCCTTGCTTCTCTCCTGCCTCTCTGGGGGATTGCAAACGTCCACAAAGCAAGGAGGAAGGGGAGAACGCAGCGGAACTGAAGTCTGGGATGAGCTGACTTAACTTCTCGCCCCCTGGCAGGGGCACACGAGTGCATTCGTGAGAACCCCATGTGCGCTGGAGCTGTACGTGTATTTAATTGCTGGTGAACACTGAAGCACCTCCCTTGGCAGAAGAACACTGGGCAAGACTCAGACATGAGTCAATGGCAAGAGGAGGCTTGAATCATAATATGTTTTGAACAATTTGGTCAACAGTCTTTTAGAGAACAATGTTCCAGCATTATGTTGGCATTTTCATGGAATTAAATGTGAACAGCTTAAAATTCCATGATTTAAAAAAACTTCACTTTGGTTCCAGTGACCAACCCATGCTCCCAGGGACACCGTGCTGGGTCTGTCTCCCGACAGCACTGGGAGGCTAGCGGGTGAGGTCAAGAGAAATTGGAAAGAGTTGGGGGTTGAGGTGCAACCCTGAGGAAGAACCCACCTTAAATGGGGTGGGCTCTTTTTGACCCGAGAGCTGCTTGTGAGACACTCAGAAAATGATCAAGAAAGACCTTTAGACGAGATCTCTCAGCACACTTGGATTCAAATGATCCTTTTCATGCTCTGGGATTCTGAGGTACCATTACGTGCGGTAGCATGCACTCCCATCTAGAGGGGGACTAGGGCAGAGGCCTTTCTGGCTCGGCTCTATCTGTGCATCCCCCCACCCAGGCCGGCCCCTCTGTGCGTGGTTGTGTCCAACCACAGGAAGTGACCCATGCCCTTTCCAGGCTGAAGCACAGAAGGGCAGGTGTGAATTCTCCGTGCCTCTTCGCTGGCCAACATGGTGGAGACTTAAGACTCCAGTGGTGGAACTCCCAAATGTCAGAGCCTTTATCAATGAGGGTTCTCGAGCGGGATCCCCTCATCCCCATCTCGCAGTTCACCACCGACCCGCATACGTCCCGAACGCAATGATACATGTTATCGCGGTAAACGAAGATCCTGGACTTCTTTTGGTATTGGGGCAGAGGTGAGGCTAATAAAGTGGCTCTTTTGGATCTTTGGGTAGAAAAGGAAACTCCATCTGGAGAGAGGGGGAACAATCGAAGTTAGGCAGTCCTTGAGCAAGCCCGAGGCTTGGCCACATTGCCTTCGCGTCATATTCTCCCCCGAGTCATCACATGCCATTGTTGGTGGCCGTTCTTGAGGGAGTGGGGAAGGAAGTGGGGAGGAGCCCTGGTCGGTGGCGGTTGACACGGACAGTTCCCTTCTGATGGTTTCTCTTCTTAGTCCCAACCTTCTCTTGGGAGTTGGGGTTTGCTTAACATATGGTACAGATCAGTGAAATTATTCACTGTGGTTTTCATGTGAGTGAGCTGGTTTCCGCTCCTAAGAAGGGTCTTAACAAAACAGGAAGTTTTTCTTGGATCTAGAAATGGAACTCTGCCTCCTGACATGAGCTTTTACCAACTTCTGCAAATTTCGATTTTCCTACTTCCTTGTCAGAAGGTGGAACGCCGAGACCAGGGAAATGGCCGTTAGTATAGTAGTCGAGTTATGGCTGATTGGGTCTGGTAAACCCGGCAGCCTGCCCCGGCGGGACCACATCCTCCCACCTGGCGGCTTTCTCTCCTCCCTCTTCCTCCACCTTGGCCTGGGCAAAGGGCTGTGAAGGGCTGAGGAGCACTGTGGTGACTGGCACACACGCCTTGGCAGTAATCCTGGACCTGTGTTTCCCAGCTGATACTCCTCGAACATTCTGACACTCATGACCTAGTAGGTTCTACTCTGGGGGGACAGTGGACAAGTCTTATTCTCAGGTATTCTCAAAACCTTTCACATGGAGGGCACCCAAGAGGGTTTGAAGGAATCCAGGAAGGCAGGCTTGATTCTGACAACTATCTTATTATTATTTTTTAAATCAAGAGCCATGCATTTTATTTTTTTAAATTTCATTTATTTATTTGACAGAGAGATCACAAGTAGGCAGAGAGGCGGGCAGAGAGAGAGGAGGAAGCAGGCTCCCCGCTGAGCAGAGGGCCCGATGCGGGCCTCGATCCCAGGACCCTGAAATCATGACCTGAGCCGAAGGCAGAGGCTTTAACCCACTGAGCCACCCAGGCGCCCTGACAACTATCTTATAATGCATATTTAGAGAAAATATAAATGTACATTTTCCAGATGGAAAAATGGAAACATGACGAGTTTGTTGCTGGCTCAGGGTCATGAAGGGGTCAAGTGAGAGGTAAATTACCCTCAAATCCGAGCTTCTTCATTTCTGCTTTCTTTCCGTGGTAGGACAGGTTGAAGTTCTCTCCCCAGCCCGCCCCACCCAATAATATAGGTCCTTTATCAACACTGCTATCATGCAATGGCATTGGGCAAGTCTGTAAGGAAAGACCTCAGAATCCTGACCTCCCTCACATAGGAGAATGGAGTCTAAAAGTGCTTTTTCTTTTTTTAGTTTTTATCTAAATTTCAATTAGTTAGCATACAGTATATTAGCTTCGGTGTACAATAGTGTGATTCATAAGGATGCTAATCCTTCAATCCTTAGTGATTTGTATTTTCTATCCTCCCCCCACCGAAGAATAAGCATGAATTAACTACGCTATCCAAAAATAACAGAGTAAAAAGGCCTCTCGTTTTCAGTGTCTGCACATAGAGAAATCAGTGGGCTTTAGCTCAGCACTTTGCGTTAATAATCAAGTAGGTTCGGAGCAGAAAACCACAGGCTGCAAATTGTGGCAAAAATTGTTGGTTGTTCTGTAGTCTATACTTCTTTTCTTAGATAGTAACAGGATTTTTAGCCGGAGACATGGTCTAAGTTGGGAGAAGTTGGTGTACATAACATCCAGAGTGTTGCCCTTAGACAATGTCTTCATTGTCTCCTTTTCTGCTGGGATGCCGATGTGAGCGTTGGAGCTGGAGCAGCTCTGTTGGACTATGAAGCAAAAGGCATGTTTCAGGAGCGGCAGGACAATGAGGAACAGAACCTGGGTCCTGGGCTCAGCTGAACTGCCACTGTATTTTGGCGTCTCTTCGTGAGCTGCTGGCCCCGATAGCCTAAGCAATACCACATCTAAGCCTCTACTTAGAAGCGTGTTCCAACTTGCTGGCTGGGAAAGCAAATGTGCGGTTGGGGAACAGCATACAATTGAGCTAATCAAGCTTTCTGTTCGGGGGGGCAGAAGGGTCCGGTTTCATGGTGTGTGATCAAAAGAGACTCCTTCATCTAGGCGGGACAGGTTACATAATAAGGATGGTGAAAAAGCCGTGGAAATTCATCTGGCATTTTCAGCAGACCATGTATACTTAGGCTCTCCCCCTACACAACCCGGAATGTGTGCATGCGGAGCCAAGGTTTTGTGTAGGAGGGCTGCCTGAACAAGCCACCTTACTGTGCAGCCTCTCCAGCAATATGGTAAATTTCAGGCTACATCTGCCAGTTACTTAGTACGAATGCAGATGAGTCAGTGAGAATTAAAATCATTCATGTATTAACACACAGGGTAAGTTAGGATGACTAAAGATAAGGAGTAGCAACTTTTTTAAGACTTTTATTTGAAAGCGAGAGAGCATGCACGCGTGAGAGCATGAGCAGGGGGAGAGGCAGAAGCAGGCTCCGCACTGAGGGAGCCCCATGTGGGGTTCCATCCCAGCGCCCCAGAATCATGACCAGAGCCAAAGGCAGATGCTTAGCCGAGTGAGCCTCCCAGGTGCCCTCAGGAGCACCAACTTATTTATTTGACAGAGAGAGAGATCACAAGTAGGCAGAGAGGCAGGCAGAGAGAGGAGGAAGCAGGCTCCCCGCTGAGCAGAGAGTCTGATGCGGGCCTCGATACCAGGAGCCTGAGATCATGACCTGAGCCGAAGGCAGAGGCTTTAACCCACTGAGCCACCCAGGCGCCCTAGGAGCAGCAACTTAATAGAAATCCTGCTTTTTGGAGGCCCCTTAGGAACACAAAATATGCTTACCTTCTGAGCATAGTTGCTCAGTGGCTGGATTCCAGGCCTGACCCTGACAGGTTCTCTGGAATCTCTTCATAATCTATAACCAGAATGTCATCCCTTAAAGGGAGCTTGGTAAAGCTCTCCTAACCCAAGTTAATTAGCAGCTTTGGTCTATTCACGAAAGTAGGTAACCTTCCAGGCTACTTCCAGATTAGAATCATGCCAACTGAACGCTGGATGTATCTGAGAATTCCCTCGCAATTTCCAGGGTTATTCTTTCATATCATGGTCAAGGCACCTGGGATTTCATTTTTCCTGTTTTTCAAAAAAGGAATCTGAAGTCACACAGGGGCACCTGGGTGGCTCAACCAGTTAAACGTCTGCCTTTGGCTCAAGTCATGATCCCAGGGTCCTGGGATCGAGCCCCGCATCAGGCGTCGTGCTCAGGGGTAGTCTGCAGCTCCTCCTCCCACTCCCCTGCTTGTACCCTGCTTGTATTTCTGCTCTTGCTGTGTGTCAAATAATCTTAAAAATAAAATTAAGTTAAATTAAAAAGTCACACAGCAGGGGCACCTGGGTGGCTCAGTGGTTAAGTGTCTGCCTACCGCTTGAGTCATGATCCTAGAGTCCTGGGTTTGAGCCCCACATCGGGCTCCCCGGTTGTCCCTCTCTCACCGTGTCTCTGTCCCATAAATAGAATCTTAAAAAAAGAAAAGGAAAAAAAAAAAAAAAAAAAAAAGACACAGCAGCACTGGGATTGAAACCTTCCTCTGAGACGAAAGCCCATTTTGTTTCCAGCCCTCCTGAAGCAGAGTTGGTCCAGAGGCTGACGAGTCCTTTGAGGACATTCCAGCTCTGTCAGCATCTTCACAGAGTAGCTTTGCTCTTCATTCGCTGTAAACAGTTGTAAATTCCCAGAACAGCAGACACACCCATATAAAAATGTTGATTACCACAATGCCTCATAAAACCAGATGCAAATGAATAGGGAATTAAGGTCCTGTCTTGGGATCCCCTACCCTAGCACAGATCCTTGAGAAAGTTAAAGATTTAATTTTTCTGGGGCGCCTGGGTGGCTCAGTTGGTTGAGCGACTGCCTTCGGCTCGGGTCGTGATCCCGGAGACCCGGGATCGAGTCCCACATCGGGCTCCCTGCTCGGCAGGAGGCCTGCTTCTCCCTCTCTCACTCCCCCTGCTTGTGTTCCCTCTCTCGCTGTGTTTCTCGCTGTCAAATAGATAAAATCTTTAAAAAAAAAAAAAAAGATTTAATTTTTCTTTAGGTACAGTTAGATTTTTTCAAATCTGATCCCTCTGTTACTTTGTGAAGCTTCTTGGTTTTGGAGAAAATGGTTGAGGCTGTGCTTCAGTTGCTTTTCGACCCTGAAACCTATTTTATTGGGGGAGAAACCAGGGCTTGTTAAAAAACAAAACAAAACAAAACAAAAAAAACACCAGAACTTCTTTAAGCCCCCAAGTTTTGCTGAA
Source organism: Spilogale gracilis (assembly GCA_004023965.1). Classification (NCBI taxonomy): domain Eukaryota; kingdom Metazoa; phylum Chordata; class Mammalia; order Carnivora; family Mephitidae; genus Spilogale; species Spilogale gracilis. The sequence goes on from PITA01015985.1 coordinate 27,897, forward strand.
ACGCGTGCAGAGGACCCACATACAGACCACTCTGTTAATGCTTCTGCTTTCTGAAAGTTCCAGAAACCACAGCTTCTGGTGAAGTGCCCTGCAGAACAGCAGGCTTTAGAAAACAAAAATCCCACTGGGATGAAAGAGGCTCATTTGTTTTCAAGTTGTGGCCCTTTTCTCCTCTGGGCGCACCCCCCCCCCCCCCATGGCTGTGTCTGAGGCTTTGATTTATAATCTTCCACCCACACAAGTCTTGGCATTCACTGGGATCTTACAATGAGGTTAAGGTGCAAACCTGGAGAAAGCATTTAAGGACAAGGGGGGGGTGGGGGAACAGGGAGAGGGTTCAAGAGAGGAAAAGCAATTAGGAGACCACAGGCTTGGCCTATGTGAATGAGCCCCAGGGTGGGAGGCCCACCCCACTGAAGACCTGCTGAATGTGGTTTTGGCGTTCAAGTTCAAGCCTCAGGGGCGGAGAGCTGCTTGCCCAGTGTGCTGGGACACTGATGGCCAGTGTGTGCACGCCCCTCCCTCTTTGTCAAGATTTGTTTTATATGCTTGCAAAGCCAGATCTCCGGGTTCCAGCTTTAAGGCTTGGGATTTGCACTATATCCCCTGGGGGGTAAATAACAGCAGCTGCCATATTCTGCCAGAAAAGAGTTTGCTGCCCCAGCTTAGCTGGGAGGTTTAGTGCATGATGAATGCAAAAGGTTTTCTGGAAGAGAAAATGAGATACTCCAAGGGTCAACCTTGGAAAAAACTGCAAGGTGAGGATAATGTGAGCCATCGCAGGTTCTAATAAGTATCATTATGGCAGGGCTAGACAGGTAGGCATTCTTGGGAGAAAGGAGGAAGCCTCAGAGCTGATGTCTTACTGCCTGGAGGGAGCTGTGCGATTCTCCCTGCACTTCAGAAGGCTGCATAACCCACAGTTCTGATGTGATGTTGACGGCTGACTCAAGTTGGAAGTCTGGCTCTAATATTTATTACCTGAGTGACCTAGTGTGATTTTTCTCCTCTGGAAAATAGGGCTAATACCCCCTACTTTACTGAATTGAGGTCATGGAAATTAGAACTAATCTATGCCAGCTACCCAGCATAGTGTCCCAAGTAACTGTTCACGAGGAAATCAATCTGGTTTAGCACTCAGGCACTGGAAGGGAAGGAGAAACAGTTCTGACCCGTACTGTGACACACAGGAATAATAGCATGGTGACACTTATTATACACAGGACCAGCCAAAGACTACAGAGGTGCTTCGAGTAGGGGTTAGAAGCACCCAAAACTTCTTCAGGTAACTGGTTGTTAGAGGAACCCAGGAGGTAGTGATGTTAAGCTTCAAAATCTGTCAGTGTGGGAAATGAATTTATAAATCTTGATTCACCTGGGTTCAATGAGCTCTCCCACCTGTACACAGAAAATACAAATACCATCCATAGCTTGTTCAGGAACTCCAATCCAGAAAATATAATCCAGAAAAAGGCATTTGGAGCTCCCAGCTTAAACTGAAGCGTGAATCCAAATCTTCAAATTTTTCTTTTTTTTCCTCTCATCATTCTCCATCTTAGATTTTTCTAAGATCTACCATATAACCATTTACCTGAAACATTAAAACAAGTACTTTTAAGGGCGTGTAATTATGGACGTTTTGAAGGATGCCAAGAAATGTTTCCAGACTGGAGAATTTGGCTTGAACCGACTCACTGAGACGGGACCAGAGATCAGAGTCCTGCCTAGGCTCTTCTGCTTTCTTGTTAAGCTGCTCTTTAACATTCTCTGCATTCCCAAACTAGCAGATTTAACACTTGAGTCAGGATTAAATACCCTCTCCAACATCTTTAGTATCAGGTGGGTCTATTCTATGTATTTTTAAAGCTAGCAACTACTGAGGTTCCTACTATGTACAAGGCATCCATATATGTAATGACTCAATCCTAAGGAACCCTACACAGTTCTTCTGATTGCCATCCTTATTTTATAGGTGAGAAAACTGAAATCAGATTAAGCAACTGGTGCATGGTCACAGGGTAGTTAAGAGTGTCATGGCTAGGAAATAATGTTTAGGTACAGAGAAGGGTGCATCTCTTTGGATGTCGCAAAAAGCAAATCAATCACACTGGGAGGGTAGAATCAAATTTAATTTATTTTTAAAGTAATCTCTACGGCCAACACGGAGCTGAAAGTCATGACCCTGAGATCAAGAATCACATGCTCCACTGACTGAGCTGGCTAGATGCCAGAGGGCGGACTGAAATGAACATTTTACCTTCCAGGTAACAGCTTAGCAAGGGTAATCTGGTTTTTATAATTCAAAATGATACACTAGAGGGCGACAAATACAAAAGCTGTGACTTTGAAACTGCTTTAGTACAGCAGTTCCCACAGTGCTACAAGATATATAATCAGTTAATGGATTCCAGCCAAAGACCATCCCAAAGAGTATGACGCATTTCATGATAATTAATATGTGTTTTCATTCTCTCAATTATAAAAAAAAAACCTCATGCTTCATATTAAGCAATTCATAATGTGTTTCTACTCAATACTGTTATTCAAAGTACCTTTCTGCTAGTTTAATTTGTTTACTCTGACTACCTTATGGAGAAGGGAAAGAATAAACTTGGAAAGGACGGGCTAACCTACATGAAAATCTTAAAATATACCTCAGTATAATTTTTAACTATCTAAATTTAGCAAAGTAAAACATGCATATATTTTATTAAAAAAGAAAACAAACCTATCCAAAAGCTTAAACTGAAAATGACCCTCATCTTCAACCTCAAACTGGAAAGTTTATCTTCTAGCAATAATTCCAGATTTCTAAATAATGTTTGTATTTCTTGATTTTTTTTAAACTGACATTATTTTCTTTGAAAATTGAGGAATTAGCTAACAGAATACCCTTTATAAAGACATCCATCTCATAATCTACTTCATAAAGTTTACAAAATAACTTTTACTTTACAGTACTACTAGAATAGTACATCATCACAAAACTCTTAAAAAGACCTAAAGAGGAAATTAAAAATCTGACCATACACACTATTTCTGCAAAAATAAGATTACAACACTGTACATGTAATGTCATTAAACCACACATTGCTTGTGTTTCCATATCATTAAGTATTCCATTTTGTTGTTATTGCAGTATAATTTACATACAAGTTAAATGCTCTGAAGTGTAAGGGACTTCCAAGTCTGCAGCCCGTGTCGCAATCGGATGATGGCACTCCACAGTGGGAACTGTGCTGTTGGAAGGTATTATGCAGTCTGAGTTATGGATGCTTAGTGTTTGACAAAGACTTAAAGGGTAGGAGGGTAAGATTTCAGACTCCTGCAGGGACAACAGAAATCCACCAGAAACACAAGTGAGTGTGTTATTCCTTAACATCGGAAGAGTCAGTGACTCATCAATGAGCCTGCCACAAGTTTATGGAGTTCGTCCATTTTTTGTAGGGATAATCTTTTATGTTTCTTTTACTCTTTTACAATTTATCACCTCCGCACCCCCTCCCTGCAGCCTGTACTTAGTTGTGAATGGTAAGGGATCACGCGTAGGAAAGCAGTGCGGCCCGCTGTAAGGCAGCTGCCTAAACGTACCTGGTCGTACCGAAGCTAGCCTTGCCCACTACCGCTACAGACTACCCATCCACTACAAACTGCTGCAGACAGGGGCAGGTCAGTAAGGGAACAGAACAGGGAGCGTCACGGGCTGCACGGGAGACGGCAAGCAAACTTAGGAGCTTTGTCAAACATCAGCGCTTTGAGGTACTGAAGGCCATTCCGTGGGAATGAACGATCAAAAGCACTTTCCATACCTAACATTAGGAACGGGGAACGAGGAAACAGGTGCTCAATAAACCCCCAGAGCTTTCCCTTATTTTTACTTTTAAGCCAGATACTGTTCTAAGGGCTTTGCACGCATTACCTCATTTGACCCATCAACTCGTGAGAGAGGCTCAGAGACTGTCATTTTTCAACGTGGGGCAAAGCCAATTGCGGAGGGGGGGTCGGAATCCAAATACGTGGGAGCCCACCACAGGCGCGCTCTTGCTCCCGCCCTCCTCGCGGAGTAGCGGGAATACGCGCGGAAACGCCCGTTGCCCCGGGACGGGACCACAGGCGGACCACAGCCGCACGGGCCGCTGCCAACACTTCCGGAAGATGGCGGCGGCGCGGGGCTCCCAGTCCGAGCCGAGTGCGTCACGGGAGGGGGTGGGGAGAGACGCCGGAAGTGGGGTCAGGTTTTGTTTTTTTTAAGAAAGCAACGGACAGATGGGCCAAAAGGGAGTTACTTAAGACCTTGAATACCCAGAAGCCAGGAGCCGTGGATCCTAGAGGCCACAGCAAGCACGGGGCGGAAGCCGGCCTGGCAGAGGCGGTCCAGCGCAAGCCGGGCGCTCCGCCGCGGCGGAAGTGCGTTTCTGGCGCTCCTGTCATGGCACGGGGACAAGGCCGCGGCGCGTCACCCTGGCCCGTCTTTGCCCTTCTCGGGTCCCGCTGTACCAATGCCGTAGGCACGCTGGGCCCTCCGGGCCTCGGGCCCCACGGAGGCGGCCTCGCCTGCCTGCCCCTCCCCCGCCGGGAGGGCGGCGCCCCGCGACACAGGAAGCGGGCGGGCTACACCCTTCACCGCCGGCCAAGCCTTCCGCCGCCGCGCAAGCGCGGGGCCGGACTCGCTCACTCGCTGGGGCCAGCGGCCAAGCCTCGAGTTTGCATCTGCGGGCAGCCACCCACGCTGCTCACGGCTCGCTCTTCCAGACGCGCATGTCTGGATGGCTTGGTGGAGTTCACGAAAGCAAATAACCACCCACCGAGAACTTGAGAAGTGTCAAGAGGCTTCTCCCGTGTAGTGGGCGGTGGGCCCTTAAAGGGGGAATTTAGGTGCGTCCACAGGCACGATGAACTAGTTATATGTTGTATGCACTGTCAGGGGCTAGCTCCCCAAAAGGTCAGAACTGGGTTTGGAACCCCTCTTTCCTCTTGGCGGGTCAGAATGCTGGAAGCGCGTCGAGGTATTTTTTAGCGTTTATCAAAGTAAAATTCCTCACTGGTTTCTCACCTCAGCCACTTTTAGGTGTGCTCATTTCTCGGTTGACAGAAGGGATCACTCCAGCCAGAAGCAAGAATAACACACAATACCCCCAACCTGAACAAAGTGCTCAAATACCATTACAGTCCTCATTAACTTAGCTCTCAGTAGTTTAGCACCCCGCGCGGGATGGCTGTCTGTCTCTAGATGAAGTTGTGTGTGCAGTATGTAATACACATGTGAAACATCCGGAGAAGGGATCGTTACGCTGTAAGGGGCTGTCAAAAGAGCCCTGGCACAAAACTAAAAATCTGTGTAGTTGGGGGCAAAGGAAACATCTCTGGAACTCGTGTGAAGGTCTTCTAAGTTAATCTTGAAACAAATAAAGCTTATAGACTTGGCCAGTTAGCGCCTCTTCCCAAAACACTCTAACTTCAGGAAGTACTACTCTGGAAACCAGGGTGGTCACGCTGTTTTTCCCTACTTTCCTTTCTCTACTGGGAAAGAGATGGTGGTTCTTCAGTGCAAATAACTTGGTTCCACAAAACCACCAGAAAAAAAGATTCTAATCAGTCACTGTCCTAATCCATGCGTGGGGGTGTTTAAAACTTTATTCTTTAATGTACAAAGAAACCTGGTTTTTATTCCTGGATTACTCAAGTATTTCTCAGTTATGGTTGGGTTCACAAGGTAAGTAATGTAACTTGTTGAAAGTATTTCTTTTCCTTTTTTTTTTTTTAAGATCTTATTTATTTGACAGAGAGAGACCACAAGTAGGCAGAGAGGCAGGCAGGCTCCCTGCTGAGCAGAGAGCCATATGGGACTCTTATCAGGACCAGAGGCTAAGGCAGAGGCTTAACCCTCTGAGCCACCCAGGCGCTCTTTGAGAATATTTAAGCTTACTAACAAATAAATGGTCATTTGGACTGCAGTATTCATTTATGTTGAACTGCTATGCCCATAGGTAACTTCCTTTTACATAAACACTGTCTTAATGATTATTAATAACCTTATTTAACTCCTCTGGCCCAGCCAATCCCCTTTCCCTGACAGTAATTCAGAGTAGTATTTTACTGTTCTCTCACCTCCTACAATAATCTTTAGGTCAAGTTAGTTTTAATGACTAGGTTTCCTGTTCAACAGGAATACAGAGGAGAGGGACTACCCATCAAATCTTGGATATGATGCAATTCTTCTTTGTGAGCTCAACAGCATTTTCTCCCCCTTCTTTCTCTGTAGGATTGCACTGTAAATTACATGACTGCTCAAATACACTCCTCTTTGCAACTGTTTATGTAGTGTCTTACTTTTTTGCATTGCTAAAAACTTGTTAAAAAGTACTCATCTGAGATTTGTAACATCCCATTAATATGGGATTCCTCATTAATAGATAACTTTCAAAGAGAACAGTCTCTTCACTGTAGTCTCAGGATCTCAAAAAGGGAACATCTCTTCTAATTTTGACTTGGTAGGTTTGTCAAGAATCTGAACTCTATAAACGTTTACCCACCAGGTAATTCTGACGCAGAAAGACCCAGCATCCACCTTTTTTTTTCTTTTCTTTTTTTAAAGATTTTGTATGGTGCCTGGGTGGGGCTGAGTGGTTAAGTGTCTGCCTCTGGCTCAGGTCATGATCCCGGAGTCCCAGGATCGAGCCCCACATTGATGTCTCTGCTTGGCACGAAGCCTGCTTTCCCTCCCGCACTCCCCCAGCTTGTGTTTCCTCTCTAGCTGTGTTTTGCTGTCAAATAAATATTTACCAAAAAAACTTTTTGTCAGAGTGTACCCCATAAGCCAGCGGTTTTTAAGATGTGGATCCTAGGGTTGCCTAAATGGCTCAAGTTGATTAAGTGTCTGCCTTTGGCTCAGGTCCTGATCCCAGGGTCCTGGGATGGAGCCCCACATAAGGCTCCTTGCTCAGCAGGGAGCTGTTCTCCCATCGGCTTGTCGCTCCCTCTGCTTGTGCTCTGTGGAACAAATAAAATCTTTCTTTTTTTAATATTTTATTTATTTGACAGAGAGAGAGATCACAAGTAGGCAGAGAGGCAGGCAGAGAGAGAGGAGGAAGCAGGCTCCCTGCTGAGGGCCTCCATCCCAGGACCCTGAGATCATGACCTGAGCTGAAGGCAGAGGCTTTAACCCACTGAGGCACCCAGGTGTCCAAACAAATAAAATATTAAAAAACAAAAACCCATGCTTAGAGACAAATACATCATGCCTGCTTGGAATTATTTCTGTGGTTGATCCTAAGGTTATCCTGCACCTTCTAGATTTTGTAGAATCAGACAGAAAATATCTATAGAAGTAAACAGCCAGAAAACTGAATAAACTGTGCAAAATGCAAAAAAAAAAAAAAAAAAAAAAAAAATTTTAAGCTTCTTACCATTTGTCAGAGAGAGAGAGTGAGAGCCTGAGCACTAACAGGGTGAATGGCAGGCAGAGGGAGAAGCATCTCCCCTCTGAGCAAGGAGCTGGATGCTGGAGGAGCCCAGGAGGCTGAGATCATGACCGGAGCCCAAGGCAGACACCCAATGAGTAAGCCACCCAGGTGTCCCGCAAATTCTATTACACTATAAAGGAACACAGCCAAATGAAACATGCTAGATGAACACTGTGGTCTTTCTGTAGAAAAACCCATTTCACAAAGACTTTGCTATTTAAGATGCTCAGGCTCAGATATAATGTATTCTAAGTTTATTAAGCCAGTCTTCCTCCACCTATTTATGATTAAAGTTTACAATTTTTTTTTTTTAAGATTTTATTTATTTGGCAGAGAGACAGACAGAGAGGGAACACAAGCAGGGGGAGGAGAGGGAGAAGCAGATGGAACAGGGAGCCCGATGTGGGGCTCGATCTGAGGACCCTAGGATCATGACCTGAGCTGAAAGCAGCTGCCCAGCGACTAAGCCAGCCCAACTAGCCCAACAACTGAGCACCCGGGTGCCCGTAACATTTTAAATTCCTTATTACCTTTGTTAATGCTGACCAAGAACCCAGGGTGAGCGAAAGAGCTGCTGTTAGGAAAGAGCTGCAATTAGCAAATCAAGCCTTTGCAGGCCTAGGGCCTGAATCAAAATGTTAAAACAGCAACAAAAAAGCCTACTTGTCCTACAGTCATACCTTGTCGAATACCTGGCAAAATTCATTGGCTTAACCCAGTGAGACATTCCCCGAAGATGTTACAGATAACTGTGTCTCCTCTGTAGTGGTGTCCCTCTGTGACAGGCAACTTCAGGGGTCTTGAGTAACACTTTGCATTAAGGGTAAGTGCTACAGGGCAGTACATAAAATCTGATGGTATTTGTACATCCTAAGCAAGAATATACTTGCTAAGGCTGTATACTGTCCACAGCTGCTAAATTGTTCTGCATAAGAAAGAAGACTTAAAGGAGGAAACTTTTAGACCAGGCAGTTGAAAGTGAGAAACAATACTATACAAGTGCACCTTAAAATTTACGAGGGTAGTGCTCACGTGTTTCATTGCAATTAAAAACAAAAACAAAAAAGAGCACTGCATGGGATTTTGTGAATAAAATGGGCATTGTGCAATTTAAACTTCCTACTCAGTCTATCTTGTGATATCATGAATAAAATAAGCACTATTTGGGCGCCTGGGTGGCTCAGTGGTTTAAAGCCTCTGCCTTCAGCTCAGGTCATGATCCCAGGGTCCTGGGATCGAGGCCCGCGTCGGGCTCTCTGCTCATCAGGGAGCCTGCTTCCTCTTCTCTCTGCCTGCCTCTCTGCCTACTTGTGATCTCTCTGTGAAATATATAAATAAAAATCTTAAAAAAAAAGCACTATTTATGCCTCGCAAACTACATTCTTCTTGGGGAATGTGATTAAGTTTACACAGCCCTGTTGTAAATTTTGGCAGGAGTCAGAGGCTGCCCAAAAGGGCAGCTAACATTTAGGCTGTACATGCATGGATGGCCACATTTAAGTTCAATACAGCTTTGACAACTGCTTTACAGAAAGCTCACACCTCAATGAACAGTCCATCATCTTAAAACAAAATCTTGACAATGTTTACTATGTCTGATGAACTTTACAAGTAGTTTGTAGAGTTAAAAAAAAAAAAAAAGCATTTACAGTAATTTGTGATTCCACTGCAGGAAAACTTTAACATAGTACTGCCATCTTTTGAAGGTTAAGTTTTCCCAGCAAGGAGGCAAAACTCTTTCCATTTATTAATGTCACTTATCCCATCAGTTTTTTTAATTTAAAGATTTTATTTATTGTTATTTAATACAGAGATCACAGGTAGGCTGAGCAGAGAGTCCAATGTGGGGCTCCATCCCAGGACCCTGAGATCATGACCTGAGCCAAAGGCAGAGGCTTAACCCTCTGAGCTACCAGGCGCACCTATCCCATCAGTTTTTTTGCATACTAAGGATACAGGCTTTGGTACACAATTTACTTAACCCAGTAGTTTTCATTTCTCTTTAAAACAAGGGTGTTGCCAACATGACACTTCAGGGAATGCTGCTAAATAACCAACTACTTAACAATAGGAAAGTGAGATTAAGTAAAACTACTAGAAGTGTATGCACTTAATCAAAGTTAAAATACATCTATATTTGCTTGCTATGGTGATATATCTTTAATTACTTTTTCTTCCTGTGTCTCTAATGTAATAGGATATATTAAAGCCCTAACCTAATAGCTTAAATATACCAGAACAATTTTTACATGTTATAAAAGCATTTTATTTTATTTTATTTTTTTAAAAGATTTTATTTATTTGACAAAGAGAAACAGCCAGAGAGGGAACACAAGCAGAGGGAGTGAGAGAGGGAGAGCCCCCGATGTGGGGCTCGATCCCGGGACTCCGGGATCATGACCTGAGCTGAAGGCAATCGCTTAACCAACTGAGCCACGCAGGTGCCCTATAAATTCATTTTAATGGTGGTATATTCCTTCATCTACTGGCTGTGACATGATACATGAAATTATCTGCCTATTCATTAGCCAGTTCTTATATTTGTGTTCTACCTCCTGGCTAAGCTGGCTTCCTCTTTTCTATGTACTGACTGATCCCTTGATGAATAGCAGGCTCTCTGGTAAACTAGTTGCCATTTCAGCATTATTTGTTTTTAGAAGTCAAACATTTCCTTTAATTGCTCTAGTCCAGGAATCTACTTTTGGGGGGAGAAGTTCTGGCCACCAAGGGAATAGTCTAGGCTTTTCAGGCCACAGTCATCAGTCACATGGGGACCCCTCCCCGCCAACATTTTTAAGACCTTTAACTCCCAGGCTGTGCTTCCTGTAGTTTGCCCACTTCTTTCCTAATCATTATTGGGGAAAAAGGATAAATCTCAGTTGCGTGCACATCTGATCACAGTAACTTAAAAAGTCCTGGGTAGGTATGTATGTATGTATGTATGTATTTATTTAAAGAATATTTTATTTATTTATTTGACAGAGAGAAACACAGTGAGAGAGGGACACAAGCAGGGAGAGTGAGAGGGAGAAGCAGGCTTCCTGCCGAGCAGGCAGACCGATGTGGGGCTCAATCCTGGGTCTCCGGGATCATGACCTGAGCTGAAGGCGGTCGCTTAACCAACTGAGCCACCCAGGAACCCCGACCTGGCTAGGTATTTAATTCAATTTGGTCTTCACCATAATACTTCTTGGCATCTCACATTATCACTGTGTGCTTCTGTTTGGCCCATTAATATAGCAAGTATTACAATATAGGCCTGCTACTCCATGGGGAAAGAGAAAATGGCTAAAGAAATCACTGAAAGTCGGACGCCTGGGTGGCTCAGTAGATTAAGCATCTTCCTCTGGCTCAGGTCATGGTCCCAAGAGTCCTGGCATGAAGTCCCTCATCAGGCTCCTTGCTCAGCGGGGAGCTTGCACCTCCCTCTGCTGCCACGCCCCTGCTTGGGCTCACTCTGAAAATAAGTAAATAAAATCTTAAAAACAAAAAAACAAAACCCTGAAAATAAGATTTAAGCTTACTGAAACAATGCTACAATTATGTATGTATAATTTCAGTGTTACATGTTTATAGCTCACATCTCAAATAATTCCTGTAACTTGTCACTGTAATTGTAAACTAACACAATAAAACCTAAAGTTATTTTATGAAAATGTTCCCAGATTTGAAAATAACACTAGTAAAAACAAAACCAAAAACCCTAATAAGGTTAAGTTTCTCAGTTTGTTTACTTATGGAATGAGCTATATGTCCTAATAACCTATGTTGTTTACCACTTACCTACCCAATTCCTCATTTTACTCATGTTTTTGTAGCACAGGATTCATGTAGAGGATACTCAGTTCTACAGGCCCAAAAGAAAAAAAAAGCTGTCCAAATATGCAACGAACTGCCCCCAAATCACCGTGGCTATTTAACAGAAGTCAATCACTTTTTAGGCAAATTAATGCTTGCATAAAGAGGGAGAGGAATTAGTTAACACTGGATACCCTAGAGGATTTTAGGTTAATCCTAAATTCTATTAGTCTCCACTAATATTTGTTAAGCTTATGCTGAACAGCACAAGCCTGCAGATCCACCTGCTTTTTTTTTTTTTTTAAAGATTTTATTTATTTATTTGACAGAAACACAGTGAGAAAGGGAACACAAACAGGGGGAGTGAGAGAGGGAGAAGTAGGCTTCCCGCCGAGCAGGGAGCCCGATGTGGGACCCGAGCTAAAGGCAGTCAGTCGCCCAACCAACTGAGCCACCGAGGTGCCCCACACCTGCTCTTTTAAGATATATAGTGTTGGAGGGGTGCCTGGCTGACTCAGTTGGAGTATGCAACTCCTGATCTTGGGGTTGTGAGCTCAAGCCCCATACTAGGTGCAGAGATTACATAAAAAAAAAACAACAAAAAAAAAACAGTGTCTGAGAGGAAGTGTAATAGGGTATTTTCTTGTTCATGTACTTGGCACTTGTGTAAACTCTGGTTTGAGGAATAGTGATACTTTCAGATGACTCTCTAGGGGCAATAGAAACAGAAAAGAATGAAGGCCAAGTTCTTTTCACAACCCTAACTCCATTCTTACCTCTGCCCTTGTGTGCTTATATAGCACATTATTTGTAACTACAGCCCTCAAATTACTCCTTGCTGCTTCTCTGAACAGGAAGAATGATTAACACAATGGAATGTTGGAAGGACTAAATTCCACACCTCATTTATCCTTTCACCCATGACTTTATTAGGGTGAGTTAAAATCCAGTCCTAAAAAACAAAACAAAACAAAACAACAAACTTAAAAATTTCTTTCCTTCTCACATAATTCCTTATCTTACTCAGTTACTCTTAAGTGCAGTTGTGTTGTCTTTAGTCTCTTGCGTTAAAAAAAAAAAATCCCACAGCCAATGATGTGGACCACTTTGGTTTCCAATTTGAAAAATCCCAAATCCTTTAACTTGAAAAAAAAATACCCAAATCCCCCAAACTAGTGACTTCTGCCCAGTGCTCTGTATGTCAAAGTAAAGAAATTTGATGAAGTGAGGGTATCAGAGAGTAACCATAACTCTTAGGGTAGCCAAATACCTCATCATTTAAACAGTGATGCTTCTGAATGAATTAGCAAGATTCCCAATATTCCTACCTAGCATCCAGTGAAGCGTAGCCAAGGAACTAGCTTGGCAGAATCAGCAGGAGAGACCTGGGTGACCTTAACTTTGATCCAAAGGAAATTACTTCTATTTTCTGTTGCTGGTTAATCTACATAATACTGAGACCGGGAAGAAGTTACACTAGACTAAAAGACACGTCCATATTCTCAGAAACAATGTTTCACACATGTTTACTGCCAACTCGATGAAAGATTTTTTTGTTATTTATATTTTTTTATATGCATCTCCATAGCTTTGGCTGTATTATTGACTTGCTCAAGTAACTATATAGTTCCTTATATTTAGCTTTTATAAGCGATATAAAATTCAGAACAGTGCTTATTTACCTAAGGTGGGGGATCTCAAACATACTTGACTTAATAAGGAAACAGATGTCTCCCAGGCTGAAGGCACAGCAACCTGAAGACAGATTTTTTTTTTTTTTTTTTTAAAAGGTGTTTTATCAGTTTGTGAAGGAAACTTAAACCTCTTTGGCCAGTATGTTACCTCCATTACAACACAAGAAGTGTAATTATACTCAAAGCTGGATGGTGAAAAGGATACCAAAACATGGAATTACATGATGAGGGTATTTACTGGCATTAGGACTAAATTTTTTATGTTGAAGTGGATCCTTAAGTCTTAGCTCATGACTTCATTTCTCAAGATCTACTACTCATAAGTCACTAATATTGAATGAAGTGTTGCTTCTTTCCACTGTGTTGCCTTACAGAATTTAAAGTTACTGGTTTGACTTTTAAGGGAAAATATTAACCTTAATGAAAAGATCACACACATTGGCTAGGGGTGCCTGGGTGGCTCAGTTAGTTGGTTGTCTGCCTTCAACATGGGTCATGATCCCGGGGAACCTAGGATTGATTCTCCCTCTCCCTGCTGCTTCCCCTGCTTGTGCTCTGTCAAATAAACAAAATCTTTAAAACATCTCAGAATTGATTCCTTATAAAAGTTGCAGGATGAAATGTCACTATGTTTAAATAATAGTTGATAGCTCCTTCCTGCCCCCATTCAGATTTTTTTAAGTACTCTCTACACCGAAGTGTGGTTTGAACTCACAACCTGGAGACCCAGGGTCACACCCTCCACCAGCTGAGCCAGCCACGTGCCACTCTTCCCCCACCTTAAAATTTTTTTAGAAGATTTTATCTTTAAAGATCTTACTTGAGAGACACAGAATGATAGCATCAGACAGCAGGAACAGGGAGGAGAGAAGCAGGCTCCCCACTGAGCAGGGAGCCCACCTCAGGGCTTGATCCCAGGACCCCAGGATCATGACCTGAGCCAAAGGCAGCAAGTTTATCTGACTGAGCCAGCCAGGCAACCACAGAAGAATTTACATGTAAGTCACCTCTGCACTCAATGTGGAGCTTAAACCTATCAATCCCAACATCAAGAATTGCATGCTCTAGCAAGGGAACCAGTCAGGTGCCCTAACAGCTCCTCCCCTTTTAAGGTAGAGAGTTTAGAAATAGGTTTCCTTTTCACAACAAACCCAAACACACTTAAGAAGCCAAAAAACCTAAAAAGCACACAGACTGATTTCTAGGCTAACAATACTTGGCTTTTATCTACTAGTGAAGAAAGCTCAGTCCATCAAAATATTCTGAATTTCTTTGAAAACAATTTATGTTACTTTTTTTTTTTTAAAGATTTTATTTATTTGACAGAGAGAGATCACAAGCAGGCAGAGAGAGAGGAGGAAACAGGCTCCCCGCCGAGCAGAGAGCACGATGTGGGCCTCGATCCCAGGATCCTGAGATCATGACCTGAGCCAAAAGCAGAGGCTTTAACCCACTGAGCCACCCAGGCGCCCTTATGTTGCTGTTCTGATGAAGTTACTGAGAAGAAACTTAAGAACTGGTTCATAACAACAGAATCTCCAAGCTTCTGAGGTTGGAGAGGTCTAACACTACAGCAACACTTCCAAAAAAGAACTGAAAAAAATTCTTTGTACTGTAGGTTTGTATAGACCTTTCAGTGAAACACTTCATTTCACATTATCTATTTATTAAGCAGACCTCTTGGGGTGCACGGGTGGCTCAGTGGGTTAAGCGTCTGCCTTCAGCTGAGGTCACGATCCCAGGATCCTGGGATTAAGGCCCTCATCAGGCTCTCTCTCTACGTCGCCACCTGGCTTGTGCGAGCTCTCTTGCTCATACTCTAGCTCTCAAATCTTTAAAAAAAATAGCAATCTTCATGAAAAGTACCTGAGGTTTGTCAAAAATACATTCCTGGGTCACACTAAGTATTTCAGCACATGGTTCTTCACAAATTGCTACATCTGAAGAAAATTATGAATGATGATACATAACCTCTTGTTCTGGGGAAGTTTGGGTGTGGAGCTCAGGAATGTATAGTTTAATAAGCTTCCCAGATAATTACAGTGATCAAACTGGCTTGGGAACCACTGACTTGCAACATTTTAACATTCCCATAGCAGGGAAACTAATTTTAAAAAGTGGTTTTTTGGGGGCTCAGTTAGCATCTGCCTTCAGCTCAGGTCATGATCCTGGGGTCCTGGGATCAAGTCCTACATCAGAGTCTACTGTTCTCTCTCCCTGCTTGCGTGTCCATGCTCTGACAAAAAAATTAAACCTTAAAAATAGAAAGAAAAAATGCCAGACTCTAGCCCTAAACTTTCATCCTCTTAACGATAGGGGGTTGTTAAACTGTTAAGTTAGCTGTAGGAAAGATAACTTCTCTAAGTTAAAGTACCTTTACAGTTACCTTTTTCTATACATTGGAAAGGTAGGCTAAACATGAAAAATAAGAATTTATAATCAAACACCAGAGGATGGAGGGGAAGATTTTTCAATTTGCCCATTACAACACTGTTTTGAGAGGCTTTTATCTGCCTGCAGTGGATAGTAGCACCAGGATGTTTGACTTAGGATCGTTAATCTTTCAAGATAATTACACCTGGTTATTGCACCTAAGGCAAACAGATGTCCAATTATTATTATTATTATTTTAAAGAATAAGAATGGCTTTGCCCTTTGGCACAAATCATTAGCGATTTTAGTTCTCCTAACTTTTAACTACAAAATTCAATTCTAATCTTTCCTTTTCTTCACAATTGAAGTTTAGGAGCTATTTTGCAGATTCATATTTATACCAAAGAAGGAAGAGTCCTAATTAAGCCAAACATTTACATGCACATTTACTATGTCCTCGGTATTAACACAAGCACTATTTATCTCAGGGAGGCAAAGTGAAACACTGCTTTTGTGGGACTCGCATTCTAACAGGGTGAGGGGATTCTAAATAACAAACTACAGTAAGTGCAGTAATAGAGCTGGATAAAAGGTACATGGAATTATAAAGAATAATGGACCACTTGGAAAAACACCACAGAAAGCTTCAGAGAGGAAAACCACTGGAACTTAAGGATGCATTCACAAGAAGGAGAGAGAGAGAAAGTACTACATGAAGAGATGATCACATATAAAAGAAGGTCTGAGAGAACAAAGTAGGTTTGGGGAACAGAGTGCAGTAATAATATGGGTGTGGGAGCAAAAGAAGGTGCAACTGAATCTTTGGAAAAAAGGCAGAGCTAAACTGTTTACCATCCTGAGGGACAGGGACTCCTCCATTAAAGCATTTCTAGTAAGATCAGATTCACATTTTGGTAAAATCCCTTTGAAGGATGACAGATGAATTTGAAGGGGTTAAGATTATAGCCAGGGTAAGCACAGAGGTCACTACAAGGCTATATATATAATAATTCATTTATCTGGCAAATATTCAGAGCGACAGACTACTCTACCAGGTGTGAAATAGTATGAGTCAGGATGAGGACAAGGGCAGGCAGACCAAGAAATAAAAGGGTTAAAATGGACATTACTAGGGACAATGGACACGTGGTGTTAAAGGACTGAGGATGGTGTATAGGTTTCTGACAGCTGAGACCATACTGGTTTTAGTTTGTATCCTCTTTTTTAGCTAATGTACAAGCATTTTCCGGTATCATTACAAAGAAGAATAACTTCAGGGAAAAAAAAACCCCAAAACCAGTAATACATGCCTGCTGCAGAAAATCCATCTCTAAGTCTACAATCCAGAAAGACCCAGTGAAACCATTCTGTTTTCTTTTCTTTAACCTTTTTTTTAAAAAGTTTATTTATTGGGGTGCCTGGGTGGCTCAGTTGGTTGAACGACTGCCTTCGGCTCAGGTCATGATCCCGGAGACCCAGGATCGAGTCCCACATTGGGCTCCCTGCTCTGCGGGAAGCCTGCTTCTCCCTCTCTCACTCCCCCTGCTTGTGTTCCCTCTCTGGCTGTGTTTCTCTCTGTCAAATAAATAAAATCTTAAAAAAAAAAAAAAAATAAAAGCTTATTTATTTTTAGACAGGGAATGAGGGGCAGAGGCACATTCTTAAGCAGGCTCCATGCCAACGCAGAGCCCGACCTGGGGCTTGATCTCACAACCCTGAGATTATGACCTGCTCCAACACTTAATCAACTGAGCCACCCAGGTGTCCCTCTTTGCCCGTTTCTATGACAACACTCATGTCAAAGTCCCACAAAATGTAACCCTATTTTTGTTACCATTTCTTTGTAGTATCTAATACTTTGGAATGATTCCCAAATAATAGCCTAAAATGAATTCTGGACAATTTTTCATTATTTGCAGCAAAATGAGAAGAACAATGTGGCAAGTTTTTCAAAAAGACAATTTAATCTTTAAAATCTTATGTCCTGAGGCACCTGGGTGGCTCAGTTGGTTAAGCATCTGACTTCAGCTCAGGTAGTGATCTCGGGGCCTGATCCTAGGACCCCACATGGCAGAGAGTCTGCTTGTTGCTCTGTGCCCTGCCCCCCTTCATGCTCACTCCTCTCAAAACAAATCTTAAAAAAAACAACACAAAAAACCCACAAAACCTTATTTGTTAATAACTATTTTAAAACCAAATGTTGTATATGCACTGTCACCATTTTAGAATGAAAACTGGCAACTATGTTTACTATCCATATTATCATTTGATTCATTCAGGACATCCCAAAGTCTGGAAAGCAGTGGATTTGAATAGCTCTAAAACCTGCCAACTCTTTAGTTTCTCTCTCTCATATACCAAATCTGTGACATTCTGTCAAAACACAAACGTTTCCTGTTTTGTTGATTCATATCCTAGCGATCTTGATGAACACTCAGTATTTGCTTTGTCCTAAACCCCTGAAGTAACCTTGTTCTCAAACAACAGCTCTGTACTGTTTGAATGGGATACAGAATGTGAGCCTTTCCCATCATAACCATTCTCTGCTATGAAGGCTCCTGTGAGACACAAAACCTAGACTGTGAGGTCTGTGATTTAGAAGGAACAAATCTCACCTGCTTGTTGGGAAGCTAGCTAGTCACTGACAGCTACTAATACACAAGGGAGTTACCCATGCACCTTGACAAAGACTGTTTATTATGATTAAGAACTACTTTTTTAGGGCGCCTGGGTGGCTCAGTGGGTTAAAGCCTCTGCCTTCGACTCAGGTCATGATCTCAGGGTCCTGGGATTGAGTCCTGCATCGGGCTCTCTGCTCAGCGGAGAGCCTGTTTCCTCCTCTCTGCCTGCCTCTCTGCCTACTTGTGATTTCTGTCAAATAAATAAATAAAATCTTAAAGAAAAAAAAAAAAAAAGAATTACCTTCTTTTTTCCCCCCTTAATTTATTTGGGAGCCCGAAGGGGGACTCAGTCCCAGGACCCTGGGATCATGACCTGAGCCAAAGGAAGACACTGACTGCACCCAGGCATTACAATCCTGTTCTTATAAACACCTTTTCCTCAAGTAGCTCAAAGCCTTCTGGTAAACAATGTCTCCTTGATGCACAGTAACAGAGCAAGAAAATAAGGTCTGCCAGTGAGACAGAGTGACTATAAAGAACATAAATAATCAGACTATAAATACTGAAAATACTTTCATATTTATAGCTTTTTCAAAAATTTTAAGTTCAAATATCAGTAACAGTTACTCTCAGCTGTACAAAAATCCAAAGCTGTAAGTCCACATGGCCTGTGATGTCAAACCTCTTCCTATTCCTCCCTTAAACCCCTACACTTAACTTTCATACGATGACAGTTAAAGATATATTGACTGAGGATTCTCTTTCCAGGCTATTAAATTATAACTTCATGCATAATGCTTAACTGTCTTCTCCCCGTCACCTCAAGCACTGCCCCATGACATGATTTTTGTAATCTGGTTCCTCACTTTACTTTGCTAATTCATATTTAGAATGATATTTTAATTTTCATACAAATCAGTTATTTCATAAAAATGCATGGCATGGAAAAACTGTTCCAGTTTATTTACTATTGTAAAATTAATTCCAGGAAACATGGCTCATTGGACTGTTTTAGAAATGGAAAACAGGGCACCTGGGTGGCTCAGTGGGTTGGGCCTCTGCCTTCGGCTCAGGTGGTTATCTCGGGGTCCTGGGATCAAGGCCCGCATTGGGCTCTCTGCTCAGCAGGTAGCCTGCTTCCTCCTCTCTCTATGCCTTTCTGCCTACTTGTGATCCCTCTCTCTGTCAAATAAATACATAAAATCTAAAAAAAAAAAAAGAAAAAAAAGAAAAAAAGAAAACAAAACCTAGATAATTTTTTGGTAATGCATGATGGCAAGGGTTGGAGGAAGCAGTTTATGCATAGAAAGTCAACCATCTACTTCTCTTCCACAAATAACTGATTTTACCAAGCACCTGTATGGACAACTTAACCATGAGTATGAAGAGTTTAAAGAACTACACACTTTGATCTAGGCCTCCAATTAAACTAGTCTCAGTTGTTTATCTCTGAATGTAGTTTTCCCATTTAGCCGATAGAAAAAAAGGCAAATACACGGAAACAACTGTATGTCCTAGTTATTAAGGTCTTATGAGCATTTATTGATTTTTTTTTTAGAGATTTTATTTATTTATTTGACAGAGAGAAACACAGCTAGAGGGGGAAAACAAGCAGAGGGACTGAAAGAGGGAGAAGCAGGCTTCCCGCCAAGCAGGAAGCCCGACATGGGGCTTGATCCCGGGTCTCCAGGATCATGACCTGAGCCGAAAGCAGTCGCTTAACCAACTGAGCCACCCAGGCGCCCTGCATTTATTGATTTTTACGACATAAATCTCACTCTATTACTTTCAGTGTTTTTAGTTTATGAGAAAGCTATCTGGACCTAAAGTTATGAAGTAGGAAGTAATCTACCTAAATGCAACTTAAGAGGTCAGTTTATTTTGTAGCTTAATACAAGAAAAGTTTGAGTTTTGGCTTCCCTCTCAATTTATGCTAACTTCTGGCCAGCTTTACAGAGGCTGAGCACTTCTATAATACCAAATTTTGGTGGGTCAGCGATAAATAAAACTCATTCTTGCCTCCAGAGGCAAGGATAGCACGTATGTATTCTTTTTTTTTTTTTAAAGATTTTATTTATTTGACAGCGAGAAACACAGCGAGAGAGGGAACACAAGCAGGGGGAGTGAGAGAGGGAGAAGCAGGCTTCCCGCGGAGCAGGGAGCCCGATGTGGGACTCGATCCCGGGTCTCCGGGATCATGACCAGAGCCGAAGGCAGTTGCTTAACCAACTGAGCCACCCAGGCGTCCC
>PITA01015986.1:0-37027 GCA_004023965.1 Spilogale gracilis
GTCTGTGCCCTACACAGGTCACGGTGGTGCTGCCGCTGGGAACCCGGGGGCCGCCCGTGCGACGGTGACCGAGGCCCGAGCAGCATGACAGAGAGTCGTGGGGGCGCCCGAGGTGCACCTGCTTCGTTCTGGTAGGATGGCCTTCTGCCGGGTGCTCCGCGGGGTCAAGAGCCCGGGACGGGGCCCCCTCTCTGGAAAGTCTGGGGACAATGGCGGCATCGAGCGAGCGGAGTAGGAATTATGAAAGGGAGAGGAGATTCTGGGGGACACTGCACAAAGGGCCGGTCCTGGCCGTGCCCCGGAACACTCGGCAGACTTGGGAGACTTTGGGGACGGCCCGCACTCAGAGGGTGACACAAGAGCATGTGTGCGGAACCATATTGCAACAACAAGGTTCTGTTGGCGGCAAAGAGTAGAAACTGATTACATATTAACATATTTAGGACTTGGACTTTGGAAGAACTCCAGCAACAGTGGTATTCTATGGAGCATAAAATCTTGCTTCAGTTATTAGAACTTTCAAGTTCAAACAAATCACCTCATTTTACTGCTGTCTGAAAAAGCACGTAATCGATATTCAAAGACCATGTCTGAAAAGATCATAGTCTGGAGCAGTATTTTCAAGTATTTTGTATGTGCCAGTTCCTATGAAGTGGACAGGTAAGTGGAAAAACAGCCTCAACAATCTAATTCCGGAGAAGACCAATCATGGAAACAGACAGCTGATGAAAACAGCGACACAGCAGGAAGACGGTCAGAGGAAGGTGTGCTCAACACCAGCCGCAGCGGTCAAACAGGGCTTCAAGGGCGAAGCCACATCACGTGGGCCCTTGGATTGGTCGGCTGGGGAAAGTAGAGCAGAAGAGGGCTAGCGCAGACAGGGACGGGAGCGAACGTCGGCACAGCGTGAGCGCGCCCTGGCGGCGGAGCTAAGCGCTGTGCACACTTGGAGGACCGCAAGAGAACAGGGCTCATCTGCTCCTGAAGATTGGGCTTAGAGTGATTCCTAACCTACAAGGCAAAGTTACTTCTAGCATGTAGATTTCACTTAAGCATACTGAGGAATGTTTCCTTTCGTTCAGACAATGTGAAGAGAGAGAGAGAGAGAAAAAAAAAAGAAGCTAAAATGATTCCAATAAAGGCAGGGATGAGGCTGCACCCTGAGCCACTGTTCCCGGTTCCAGGGAGCCGACCGCAGGGCTCTGCGCTTTCCAGGAGCAAGTGTCTCGCGGAACCCCCACAGGTGCTCTCAGAGGGTGCTGAGGGCTAGGGGGATCAGGGAAGGGGCAAAGAGAGGGCAGGCCGGACTTGGGTCCTCTGAACTCTCAGGACAGCGCCCGCTGCAAGCCCGGGGGGCTGAGGCCTGACCTGCGAGATGCTGACATGACTCTGCTGCGTACAGGTATTCCTGAACCCCACGAAAACCCTGCTACCAGAAATTCACCAGAGGTCCTTGCACGTATTGTTTTTAAATGATTTAAATGGTTTTAAATCTTTTTGAATGATTAAAAAAATGATAAATCATCTTTTAAAAGTCATGCTATATACCTTTGCATGAATGAATGTATCACTTCACTTTTCCGCCTGAGAAACCCAAAACAAGACCCCCAAACTTCCTGGGAGAAAAAACACAAAGGGCGACAGAATGGGGGGAAATACACAAAAACCAGCAACAAAAACACCCATGTGGGGGTGCAGGGTAGTACATTAATATATAAATATTACCCAGGGTGTGCATCTCCAGAGAGATGTACAATTTTTGAGAATTAAACATAAATTCTGAAATCTTACACCAATAGCATTTAAGTTTTCTGTACTAGGGCACCTAGCAGATTTCTTACATAATTAATGTTGCTCTGATGAGAAATTCAGTTCCTGAGTTGACTACATAATGCATGTAAATTATAAAGCTGGACATAGCTAACATATTATCATTTGAAAAGAGAATTCTTTTTTTTTTTTTAAGATTTTATTTATTTGACAGAGAGAAACACAGCCAGAGAGGGAACACAAGCAGGGGGAGTGAGAGAGGGAGAAGCAGGCTTCCTGCCGAGCAGGGAGCCCGACGTGGGACTCGATCCCGGTCTCCGGGATCATGACCTGAGCTGAAGGCAGTCGCTTAACCAACTGAGCCGCCCAGGTGCCCCGAAAAGAGAATTCTTATAAGTTCATATGGGTATGAAGACACTGGAGTGGAAATGTAAAATAAAAAACATTAATAAAAACCTTACCCGCAACATCTCCAAACCAATAAATATTCCTGAATAGATATTTCTGCAACTATGTGAAGAGAACTAGGCTATATACCACAGTGTCCTGGTAAAAACGAGGTAGCTTTTGTGGTCTCTTGTGTCACATACAGAAAGTATAGGGGTGTGATTACACACATGTCCCAGAACATACATATTAAATAATTTTACTTCCGTGAAATTGTGATGGAGACACACAGGAACAAATTTTGAACACACACCTTCCAAAGGCCAGGTGATGGGGATTAAAGACTACACTTATCGTGATGAAAAGAAAAGTTCGAAACGTATCTAAAGCCCATTCACTTTGTTCCTGGGGGAGGCACTGAGCATTTATTTGTGCTTTAAACATAACTCTAAAAGCCTGGGCTTCTATGTTCTGGACTCAAAATAAATTAAAACCAGCTAACAGAGCACCCGAAGGCAAGATACAGGTAGAATCAAGCGGGTGATAAAATGAAAATAAGTTCTAAGAACACAAACTTTGAAACTTTGTGCCCACTGTAAATGTTAACCCATATCTAAAGAGATAACCATCAGAAACCTCCACATCATGGGATGGGCAATCAGACACCTGCCCAGACTCTTCAGAGGTGTCAGTGTGCATGAAAGACTGGACAAGGATGAGATGAGACATCCTTGTCAGAGCCTAATCCTGGGCTGCTCCCTGCATCAGAGAAATAAAACAGCCACAGAAGATATTTTGTTTTCCAACTGGGGAGTTCTGAATATGGAGTGTGTGTCAGTATTCAATCACTTGGGTGTGAGGGAGGTGCTGTGGTCACACAGGAGAATGTTCTTAAGAGAACACATATGCTTAAGGGTTTAGTGGGAAAATATCGTCATGTCTATAAATGACATTCAAACAGCTCATTGAAATGTATGTCTCTGTGTGTGTGTGTGTGTGTGTGTGTGTGTGTGTGTGTGTGTGTGTGTATGACTCTCTATCCTGTCTTATCCATCTATTGGATAAGCAGGCATGACAAAGTGTCAACAATCAGTGAATCCAACTGAAAGGTAAAAAATAAAAACAGTAGAAAAAGGGCGAACAAGACAAATGTTAAAATCCCCCTGTAGAACATGCAAATGAAGCAATTCTGATGGGGGAGGGGGGTACTTTTGATGCCAGCTGTTTAAACAGGCAGTTAATAATTCTGTGATTTTAGATTATTTCCCCTGAAAAGAAATGAAAGGTTTCTGACCTAGGTCAGTAATGATAAAGTGAGAAGAGTGACATGTTTGGAGATAAAGGGACTAAAGAAAGCTCACTGTTATCAACTGTCCTGATGAGTGTGAAAGATCTAAGATAAAAATGATTCCAAGCCAGGATCCAGTGATCCTTCGTCTACACGGCTAACTTCCCGGTTCCGAGCGAGCGAGATGCTTCCACAATAACACCAGGTGCACCTACGTGCCCAACAGAGTGCTTTGCTGACTCCATGACCTTCTCTCCACTGAGCAGTGTCTACAGTTGGGGCTCAGTTAGCTCTCTGGGGTCAGCACACTGTTTTCAGGGTGAGCTGACGTGAAGGGAAGAGTGATCTCTGTCACCGTGGATGTTATCTGACTCAGGTGAGGTGAGAACCACTTATGTTATAAATAACAGGAAACTGTCACAAATTCAGACACATGAAAATTATTGCTACAAAAATTACTGAAGTGGCTGAACTGACAGAGTTGAGAAACTGAGCAAAAAGCCAGGGGGCATATGAAAAGCAACCAAGTCCCATCTGTTGGGTCGAAGTGACAGATTATGGCAGCTGTGTGTCACACTCACAGCCACAGAAGGGCCATTTCCGAGGAGCATTTGCCCAGAGGGAAGGAAAAAGCTTCATGAAGGCAGAGGCAGCCTCTTTCTTATTATTTACCACCATATTCAGGACATATGCAAAAATCTAAAACATTGGTAAGAAATGTACCCCTTTGTTTATGTGACGGCAAAAAAGAAATGAAGTAGACTTGTGTAATTTTACTTCTTCTGTCAAGGTATCAGAACTGAGCAAGCATCCAGTTAATTCTCTAATCAAACATTTCCTTGCTGAACACCTATGCTGAGGATCGAGAGAGTATAGGTAGCATCTTAGTCTCAGGTGCCCTTTCCATAGACCTGTCTCTGGTCACCTCTGGCCACTAGGATCTCTTCCTTTTGTGATTTCCTAAGGCTGTGCTGCCCACACATGGTCTTAAGCCATATTACAGTGACTGGTATACACTCTTCATGGGCTTTCTCCCTGTTAGGCTGAAAATTCCTTAATCCAATAAATCACCATTTATATGTGTATCTTTACCAGAATTCAGTTGTCAAGGCAAAAAATAAAAAACTTCTAAATAACAATGTCTAGTTTTGAACTCTGAAGACATGAAAGGGATGGGAGCAAGGGGGGAATCATTACTAAGGTAAAATTCTTAACAATTTTCCAACTAGGCCACACATCCAAAAATATCTAGAGAGTAGTGCACTGAATGATGAACTACTCTGGATGTAAAAAAACTGTATTTTGATCTTTTTAAATGAGAAGATATTTGCTGATTCTAACAAAACATCTCACAGTTGAAAGTTAACTGGGGAGGAAAACTCGCTAAAAGCCAATCTCAAGAAAAATTATTTCAATACAGGATGCTTACACATAAAATTATGACATTTCCTAAAATAAGAAAAAAAAAGATTCTTAAAATACTTACTAGAAGTGGTATTATTTGTAAGGTATTTCTGATGGACGGATTCTTGCTAATGGCTTCTTGTACATCTGAAAGAAGTATGCCATGACACAAAAATAATTTAGTTATGTATACTGACCAAGAAGAACCACTAAAGAATCAGATATTAAATTCTGGTATGTCAAAATACTAAAACTGAGTTGAGTCTTTTTTCTATTGTGCCAGAAACAGTGTTTACACTAGTCTTGGGTAGGAAACAGAAGTAGTTTGGTTAAAAAACAAGGACATAAAACTGAAGTTGATAAAAAGGAATTCCTAATACTTGGACCATTCTATAACAGTCTTTATTCAAATACTAGGCTTTATTTTCGTTTCCTTTTTTTTCTTCTTCTTTAAACCCAAAGGAAATTCCCTTCTTGGAGCTGCCAGGAGAAAGGAGTCGTTTATTTAGCTAGTAAGGCACAAAACCTGAGGGACTTGTCGCCTTTTGCCTTTTCAGTGTTTTGGCTTCTGTCCATACAATAGCAAGGGTGGGGGTGGGGTGTGTGTGGGGTAGCCCCACCTTTAAGCAGAATCCTTTATGTGAAGCATTTAAATACGCGGAAGTATCTAATAGAGAAAAACTCTAAGAAAGCGGGTTTGAGTTTTTTACTCTATCGGCATAATGCAACATCTGAAACGTACAGTTTTATTCTTACGTTATGGCTTCTGTTGCTGTGGAACCCCGCTTTTTATTACGTTTTAGTTTTGGAAGTGAATGCAGAATGCACAGAGCATATATACATATTGCAATGGATCATAATGAAGCCAGCAGCGTGAGCTCCAGGGGCCGCACTCCCTCCCGCCGCCCCCGGGGGAGCCAGAGAGCCCAACTGAGTGTCTTCCTAGCTCCGCACAGGCGTGTCCAGGCCCCAGAGTAATGGCACGGACCTATTTTTACCCTCCTGTGATTTGCCTTATTTGGCCCCAAATTATGGACTATTTAGGTCCATCTGCGACAATGGTGTGCACGTGTCCATTGCTGAGCAGGGCTCCCGCGCACATCTAGGCGCTCTACAAGCAGCGATGATCCTTGTCCATCCTCCATCCCCTGATGTACACATGCACGGTGTCTGGAGGGCCCACGTGCGTTTGGGAGGGAGACTGCTGGCGCCGAGGGCCTGCTCCTGGTGGACTGTGGCTGCAGCAGCGCACACCCCGGGCCCTGCGGGAACGCACCCACCACCGCACAACTGCAAGGCCCGCGGGGCCTCCACCCCAGGGCAGGTCACTGAATCTCACTGCTCTAATTTACCTCTCCCTTTCGCTAACATCAGTCTGGTGGGACAGCTACCTGTTTGTCATCATGTGTACTTCCTTGGTCAAGAGTTACTGGTCCAGTCTTTTCCCTCTTTGTTCTACTGTCTCATTTTCTTATTGATTTACAAGAGCTCCTTACATATTTTGAGTAAGAGTCCTTCTAGGTATTCTATTTTCTCTCACTTTGTGGCTTGTCTTCTCATTCTTTTACTGACTTTTTAAAAAAGGTTTACTTCTTTGAGAAAGAGAGAGAGGGTGAGAGTGTGTGTGTGCAGGAGGCAAGGCAGAGGAAAAGACTCTAGCTGACCGCGCTGACAATGAAGCTTGGGGGGGGGGTGGCGGGGAGGCGCTCCATCCCAAGACCCTGAGATCATGACCTAAGCTAAAACCAAGAATCTGTTGCTTAATGGACTGAGCCACCCAGGTGCCTCAATGATGTTTTGATATGAAGAAAAGTTTATAATTTTAATATAATTCATTTTCTCCTCTCTGGATTATGTTCCTTGTTCTCTAAGAAATACTTCCTTGGGGCACCTGGGTCGCCCAGTCGTTAGGCGTGTGCCTAAGGCTCAGGTCATGATTCCGGAGTTTCGGGACTGAGGCTCACCCTGGACTCCCTGCTCAGTGAGAAGCCTGCTCCTCCCTCACTCCCCCTGCTTGTGTTCCCCCTCTAGCTGTGTTTCTCTCTGTCAAATAAATAAATAAATAAAATCTTAAAGAAAAACCCTCGAATATTTTAAAAAACCCTGAAGTTAGAAAAATTTTTACATTAACTCCTAGTTTTATATCTTTCATATTTAATCTTTAAACATATAAATTTAATTAAACAGTAATTTTGCACTAAGCTTTATATATGAGATTTGATAGGAGTTCAATTTAACCTCTACCTAGTATCCAATTTTTCCAATGTTGAGTGACAGCTAGCTTGTCTGAAATGACCCCAGAACTTCTGGCTTCTCTATCAGTGCGCTAGCTGGGACTCTAGAACAAGTGTTCACAACCATGTGATGGGTGCCTCTTCCCCCAGCTGGAAGGGGCTGCAGCTTCATACACTGGGATTTGTTGGACTGGGTAGACTGTCCCACAATTCTCCATCCCCTGCTCTGTCCCCTCATTTCCCACGTGGAGTTTCAGCATGGACACTATCTATTACCTATTTTCAGATCTATTCTTTCCTCAGGTGTGTTGAATCTACTGGTGAGGTGACATTTTTCATTTTGGTCACAGTGGTTTTTTCCTTCTCACATGCCTATCGGAGACTTTTTGGGAGCTTCCATGTCTTTTTGAGATTCCTGCTGTGTTCATGAACACCATCTCTCTCTCCTTTTCCACTACAACCTTTAACATGTTAGTCACAATTACTTACAATTACCTGCCTGCAAGTACCCGTGTCATCTCTGTGCCTCTGTCTGCTGATTGCTTTGTCCCTTGACAGAGAGTGTTCTCGCTTTTTCTTAATGTTTGATGGAACACTAAACTTTATGCTTAGAATAGTGGCTACTGAGGCTAATAGTACTCGTGGCTGAAAATAGACATGCCTCCTCCGCCAGACAACTGCGGGGTGTGTGTGTGTGTGTGTGTGTGTGTGTGTGTGTGTCTGATTAATCAACAGGAAGTGAGTTTTGTTTTTAAAGTAGGCTCTGTGCCCAACATGGGAGATGAACTCACGACTAGAGATCGAGTCCCCTGCTCCACTGACAGCCAGCTAGGCACCCCTGGGCTGGGGCTTTGCTGTTGCTATGGTTTCCTTCAGTTCCATCACAGGCTCCCCTTCTTCCAGTGTTGTTTTGTGCTTCTGCAGGAATCGCGGAGGTTTTCCCTTCAGTCCTCCTGCTGCGCTCTCAGCCTGGGGCTTTCCTGTGTCTGTGCACAACACGAGTGGCTCTCCGTAGGCTCCTGCCTCTCCTCCAGCACATTTCTCTTGCTTCTCACTTGCTTCTTGCTGGCCTCATGGAGGGGAGCAGGGAAGCTGTCTGTTCTCATAGTTGTCACATTTGCCTTACATCTCCAGCAAGTTTTATGCAAGAGACTTTTGTGCACGTGCTCCAATAAACAGTGAGAGACTTCTGAGGATCTGGGCCCAGTCTGTTCTGCCTCCCCACCCCCACAGTAGAAGCTTTTCTTTTTTTCTCCCTCCGCTCCCCCATTCAGTCTTGCTGCCTCTGTCACAGGACCCCACAGCTTCCACTCTGTGGGAGAGAAGGTTCTGCAGTGGGCTTTGTGGCCTTCCCACAGTAGTAGCTGTTCTCCTCTGCAACCGCACCGCAGAGTCATTTCTGTGGTCTCCTGCTCTACTCTCTAGTTCTCTCATGAAAAACATGGAGGTTCAGGAGAAGAATCTGTAAGCTGGTATGAATTCATCTTGTTTGTGGCTCGCATTCTTACTGGTTAAAAATTTAAGCAGAATTTCCAATATCAGCTTGTATGCAACCTGGTATTTCTTTCTCCCATACTCTGCCACAGATGAGCTAATGAGCATGTCCTCTTTCTATAAAATAAATGAATATTTTGTAATTTTCATAACAAAATTTTTTTCTGAACCACAGCTTATTTAGAAATGTTTTTTTTTTTTTTTTAAACAGATTTTATTTATTTGAGAGACAGAGAGTGTGAGCACAAGCAGGGAGGAGGAGGACAGGGACAAGCAGACTCCATGCTGAGTGGGGAGCTGGACATGGGGCTTAATCCCATGATCCTGAGATCACAATCCAAGCCAAAATCGAAGGTTAGATCCCTAACTGACTGAGCCACCCAGGTGCCCCTAGAAATGTGCTTAATGGTTACCCTTTTCTTATTTATTTCTAGCTAAACTGCATTGTGGTCAGAGTCTGTGCATAACTCCAGTCCTTTTAAATGTTTCAGGTTAGTTTTATGGTATAATATATGGCTCATTTTAATAAATATTCTATGTATACTTGCCTAGAATGTGTCTCTTTAATCAAGTTTGTAATCACGTTCGATTCTTACACATCTATTGATTTATTTTGTCTGTTTGCTCTGTCAATTAGTAAATTAAAAAAATAAAAAAAGGAATCTCCCACCATGGCTAAAACATCTTTTACATATTTTGAGTCATGTCCCTAAATGCATGTAAAATGAAAATGTTTTACATATTTCTCCTGAATTAAAGCTTCAATTATCATGATCTTTTTTATGTCTACTAATGTTTTCTGCTTTATAGTCAATTTTGTCTGGTAATACATAGAAATAAATTTTCTTTTTGTTAGAATTTGCTTGGTACATATTTTCCATCTTTTTTATTTTCAGCTATTCTATACTCTTATGTTTTAAATGTATGGTTTATAAACAAAATAGAGTTGTGTTATAAAAATATATATTTTAAAAAGATCTTTTAGATGCAGCATATAATCCACATACATTCATTGTAAGTACAATTGTATATACCATTTTATAGCACAATATTTCTATTTGTCCTATGTCTTCTGTGTTTATTTTTCTCTCCATTTTTGTCTTATTTTGAATCTTTTTTTTTTTTTTGGTATGCCACTTTTCTTCTTTACCAGTTTGAAAGTAGTATACTCTATCTAGTCTAGTCCTTTCATTGTGACCCTTCTAACTACCAGGAGCATACTTCCTTTACCAATATCTAAAGTTAATCTGACCTAGAGAGTATAATTCTATGTGAAATAAGATGGTCAGAGAACGACAAAGAATGTACAGTTTCACTCATATGTGGAGTTTAAGAAACAAAGCAAATGAGCAAAGGAAAAAAAAGGCAAACCGAAAAAGAGATTGAATTGGGGAAGACAAGCTGATGGTCATCAGATGGGAGGTGGGCAGGGCATGGGATGAAGAATGTACTTACAGCACTGAGCACTGAGTAATGCACACAGCATGGAATCACTATATTATACACCTAGAACTAATATAACACTGTATGGTAGTTATACTTGAATAAAAAAAAGTTAAACTATACCAAATTCCCTCAGAAGAATCCCAGTACACTTTAATGCTGTTTATGTTCTCGCAGCCTATACACTACTTTTAACAGATATTTTAACGCTAACATTTTTCTCTTTGAAACACACACTACTTTATTATATTTTTTTGTTTTATCTAATGTTTGTTCAAATTTCCCCTCTCAGACTGTCCATCTGAGATTACTTTTGGTCTGCTGAAATGCGGTCTTTAGAATTCCTTTGGTAAGAATGCGCTATTAACAAAATCTCACAGAGAAAGTGCCACATCCTACACACACACACACACACACACACACAAACATACACATGCAAAAAGCCTGCACATCTTCCTCCCTCATCTACTCAATCCTGAAACTCAAGATCTGCAAGCTTTTCCCCAGCCCGCTGTGTCTTTGTGTGTCAATTTGTAGGCTGTAGCTCTTTGGGAGGCCCAACTTTATGTAGGGAGGACGTTCTGTGAAACTACCCATCTTGAGCAGGCCCTGGGTTTTATCACTTACTCCTTTTTCCATGAGGCCATGAAGAGCAAAGCTCAATTTCACTGTGTTGGTTAAAAAAATCTCAAAACACCAGCTAGCTGCAGCATTCTCCTTAACTTTTCTGGTTTTTTGTCTACATTCATTTCTGGGTTTTATGTATTTCTTACATTCAGGGCGACTGGGGGGGCTCAGTCAGTTAAGTGTCTGCCACTTGCTTTTGCCTCAAGTCATGTTCTCAGGGTCGTGAGATCAAACCCCATAGCCGGCTCCATGCTGACCGTGCAATCTACTTAGGATTCTCTCTTTCCCTCTTCCACTGTCCCTTCCCCTGAAAGAATTCCTTATATTCTTACCAGTTTATTGTTATATTTAAGGCTTTTTTTAAAGTACTTCATTAAGAATTTATGGTTGTTTTTGATGGATGTCAGTAAAGATACCTGGCCTGTCATATTGTTGAAATGGAAGTGTATTCATACATTCCTAAAAGACAGATAAGCCTGTCAAAGAAATTGACATCATCATAAATGACATGACCATGGTATACTTGCAAGAGTAGGGCATACCCAAATATATATACACATTTTAGAGAGAGGGAAAGAGTATGTGTGAGGCGAGAAGGAGAGAGAAAGAATCCTTAAGCCGACTCCACGATGAGCATGGAGCCGGATGGCATGCTTAATCTCAGGACCCCGAGACTACCCTCCAAGCTGAAATCAAGACTTAACTGACTGAGCCACCTAGGCACCCCTGCTCAAATATATTTTTAAACTGTTATATATTTGATTTAATTAAAATTTAAATTAAAAGTGTCTAAATAGGACAGGTATTAGGAAAGGTGTTCTTCCGTACTCACAATACAGCCTTTCATTGAGGCGATTGAGGGACTGCAGGATCTTCTGCTCCTCAGCTGATAGTGCAGAGGTGTTGAATGGCTGGGTCTCACTTAAAGCCACATTTGGTTTCTGTAGCTGCTTGCTATTTAAGACAGTGAGAATTTCATCCTCAGGCACTGAAGCTTTCACCAGGTTTTCAGCCATCAAAAACTGAGAAGTACTATCTGAAACTGCAGAAACTTGACATTAATTATTCTTTGCTCTCTTTTTGCTTTTGCGATCTGCCCACATACCTACTTAACTGACACACATCTGTATGTATTCATTTCAGAAACAGAAACCCAGTAAATCTTTCATTACTTTGCATTTTATTTATCAGGATTACTTACGACTAGCATTTTCTCTTCCCTGATCAAAAAAACAGAAATTCAATATGATGGCAGGGAGGCAAGGAAAACCCCCAGCACATTATCTGAGTTAAAGGAAAAACATATCACCTTTAGATTATGTTTGTGTTGTTTTTGTTATCCACTGGTAATTCAAAGAGATGATGAAGTAGATTGTCTTTAGAAGAACAATTCAGATAAATTATGAATAAAAGAGTAAAATGAACAGAAAGTCAAGTTAGACAATGAGATGATGGGCTGAACAGAACTGACTGCCTAGGAATAGTCCCATGAATACACAAGAATTTAATATACAATCAGAGAAGAATCCAAGTCTTAAGGGAAGGCAAAGATGACTCAATAAATTAGTCTCCTGCTTATAAAAGAATCAATTTGCAGTTTTCCTATACATCATCTATTTAAACAAATTCAAAGGAAATTAAAGAATTTAAGGAATGAAATCATTACAGCAATCTAGAGGAGAAAGAAACACTTCTGAATTTCTGTACTGGGGAGGCTCTTTGTCTTAAAAGTAATGGTAAAATCACTAAAGACTAAAAGATGTGTTTATTTAAAGGGCAGTCTTTCTGGGGCACCTGGGTGGCTCAGTCATTAAGCATCTGCCTTCTGTTTGGGTCATGATCCCAGAGTCCCAGGATCAAGCCCCGCATTGGGCTCCCTCCTCTGTGGGAAGCCTGCTTCTCCCTCTCTCACTCTCCCTGCCTGTGTTCCATCTCTGGCTGTGTTTCTTTCTGTCAAAAAATAAATAAAATCTTTAAAAAAATTTAAAAAAAAGTAAAGGGCAGTCTTCCCTAATAGATTTTAAGTTTTTGAAAGGCAAGATATCTATATGTTTTGTGCATTACTGTATATCCAATATCTAGTTGTAGGCAGGAAATTAGCTCTCAATCATTTGTTGAATGAAAAAATAAAAAGGAAGCCTTCTAAATATAAACATATAAATGGAATAAAATGCAAATAATAAAGTAATAAAAACATTTGCAACTCTATATGACTAATATGAAGAATAGAACCCTTGATATTTAAAGAATTTGCAAAAATCAGCAAAACTCCAATATCTATAAGGGAAAACAATACAAAAGACCAATTCACCAAAAGTAAAAATACATACAAAATTTCTCTGTAAGCAAATCATAGACATAATTCTACCTCAAGTTGGTATACATCCTAGAAAAGTTTTAAATGTTATTTCTCAGGAAAATACTTCCAAATCTGTATAAGGAGCTATAACAGTGCTTACTTCCTCTGATCCAGTATTCATTTACTACACCGAGATTCATTCAACAGATAGTTATCAAATGCCAATGACATGTCAAATACTGTAATTGTGATTCCTGGAATCTCTGTCTTGTTTTTTTTTTTTTTATTTACGATTTTATTTAAATATTTGACACAGACAGAGATCAGAAATAGGCAGAGAGGCAGGCAGAGAGAGAGGAGGAAGCAGGTGCCCTGCTGAGCCGAGAGCCCGATATGGGCCTCGATCCCAGGACCCTGAGATCATGACCTGAGCTGAAGGCAGAGGCTTACCCACTGAGTCACCCAGGCGCCCTGGAATCTCTGTCTTATGGAACTGAATGAAAAGTCAGGCAAAAGCTTCACGTAGAAAGACGCTCAATACATTATTACCTAGAATGAACACACCTGACAACAGTCTAAATGTGCAGGATAAGGGGCTCGAATCCCACATGATGGCTTAAGTGTCATGTGGTATGTGTGTACTTGGGAAAATGCACATAACAAAAAACGACATCACTAGGAACAAAACTCAGAGAAAAACTTTAAACTGAAACATACCTTCTTCAACATCAGAAGTATCCCTTGTAGAGTATTTTAGCTCACTTGAACTTGGCTGGACACTTTGCCCCAGATTCTACAAAAATATAATATTACATCAGAATAGATTTCCATATTTAAATACTCATGGTATACATTTATTAAAAAAATGTGCACTCTATCTATTTCAGTTATTACTGCTCATGTAACCTGTATGTTTTCTTTTTCTTGGAGTAGAAATCAAGAATTACTGGGACAATGCCTTTCTGGGGTATCTGGATATTTAAAAAAAATGTGTTCTGTCAATTTTGGGAAAGTTTCAGGTTGAGCATTATCTTGGGTCTTTGAAAGAGGGAAGTAGGGTGTTACTTAAAGGAATAGCAACTATTTACCTTAAGGTCTGTGACCTCATTGGTGCTTCCCTGTAAGGGCAGAGGCTCTGATGGGGACTAGTGTCAAGGACAAGACTTACACAGAGCTGTGAGGGGGAGCAGCGCTGCCCAGGCCGCCGGCACACGCCCCAGTGCTCCGCGGGCTGGCTGTACATGGCCAGCTGTGCTACTGCAAGCCCGTGCTCAGTTGCGGGCCTATCCCCTGCCGGATCCTGAGTCACCTGCGCAGGCCTCTGCGAGAGCCCTGCTGCCCTTCTCCCACTGCCTCGCTTGGCCTCCCCTGGAGCCCGGAGGTCCCTTGTGCAGAGACAGTCCTGGCACCTTCCCTGGACGGCTCTCAGAGTCTCTCTAACTGCAAGCACGGGAAACACCTTTCCCACTAGCAGGGGCCAGGGGCCGTGGCTACAGTAATGGCACACCTGCAGAGGCTCTTTAGTTAAAAAACAAAACACCAAATATCAAAATAAAACAAGAGGGCTGAAAAAAATTACACTTCAAACCTGGACTTTTGATTTGGGAACGCTGACCTACTCTAAAGCTAATGAGACTGCGGAAGATGCTTCTGGAAAGAAAAATACACAGGGGCTCAAAGCCAGGGCGACAGCGTGCAAGGGGCACACGCGGGACAGAGTCAGACCCAGAGAAACATAAAGGGATTTAGGGAGAGAACCCAGGAGGGGTACTCCAAATTTAGTCTGTTTTCTTGTTGTTGTCATGACAACCACACATTGCTTTAGCACAAATAAACCCTTGTTCACTTGACATATTCTGAAATGTTTGATGTGAACTACGTGGCAGCTAAAGGAAGGCCTTCTTAGTGTGTTTCCCTCAAGGAAGGTTGGTCTGTGAGTGAGGGCTGGGCTTGGAAGCACTAAGGATAGCCTAGTCATGGGCCAACTTTACACTGGACAGAACTAAATGTTTGTCTTGCTCTTAAGAATACGTCACAGTTGGGGCGCCTGGGTGGCTCAGTGGATTACAGCCTCTGCCTTTAGATCAGGTCATGATCTCAGGGTCCTGGGATTGAGGCCCGCATCAGGCTCTCTGCTCAGCAGGGAGCCTGCTTCCTCCTCTCTCTCTGCCTGCATCTCTGCCTACTTGTCATCTCTCTCTCTCTGTGTCAAATAAATAAAATCTTTAAAAAAAAAAGAATATGTCACAGTTGATTTTCCTCCACAGTAAAAATCCTATTTATATATAAAATAATAGTTCCTATAATACACAAATAATAGAATCCTGAACTCATAAGTCAAATATAAATTCTTCATAAGGCACTCTATTCCACCCTCTCAAACGTCAGAAGTGCTATTTAGAACAGTCTATTTAACATTTTACTTATTTGACAGAGCAAGAGAGAGAGCAAGAAAGAAAGATGCAGGACTTGATCCCAGGACCCCAGGATCATGTCCTGGGCCGAAGGCATCATGTCCTGGGCCGAAGGCAGATGCTGTCAACTGACTGAGCCACCCAGATGACCCTGTTTTAATATTTTAAATTCAATTCTTTTTTTTGTTGTTTTTAAGATTTTATTTATTTATTTGACAGAGAGAAACACAGCGAGAGAGGGAACACAAGCATGGGGAGTGAGAGAAGGAGAAGCAGGCTTCCCGCCGAGCAGGGAGCCCGATGCGGGACTCGATCCCGGGTCTCTGGGATCATGACCCGAGCCAAAGGCAATCACTTAACCAACTGAGCCACCCAGGCGCCCCTTAAATTCAATTCTTGGATGAGGTTAGATGTCCAGAAAATGTCATATTTAGGTCATGTTTACATAGCTCTCACAAGATTACGTCTACGGATTTTAGAACATTTATTAAGCTTTTGACTTTTAGTGAAGAACTCCATCTCAAATAGCCGCATGAACCTTCTGCTTTGTCAGATGTTGACTGTGAAGAGGAGTGTATCCATTATGAGCTCCAGGCGGCCCAGAGCAGGACCTCAGGGGGAACTGCCCCTTCCTAAACTGTACCTCAAAAAGCATCGTTAGTAGTGACTCTGAGAACCACACACCTCATCCTATTTACCTTCGGCTGTATCTCCCAGGAAGCTCCGATCCACAGAGCATATTTAACACAAGAACTAGTCTTTATGATTAACACACTTACTTCCTCTATCCAGGGCTCTCATTTATTTTTCTGCTTTTTTTGTGTATACTTAAAAACTCTGTTGCGAATAACATGTATAAATAATAAATAAAAGAATGGTGATTTGTTCAGGTGGTTGAAAGTCTTAATTAGTGACTGATCACACAGGAGAGAAGAAGAGAGCAAACTAGTCCAGTACGGTAAGTTCTGACGGTAAAGATCCCTGGGCTGCTTCTTACAGACCTTGGCGGTATTTATGGTTATGTTGTAGTCCACACTTCAGAGCAAAATCACAGTCCTTTGAGAGAACATTCTGTTTTCCAAGCAATTTTTCACTACTGAATAGACATCGTTACTAACCCGCTACTTACATTCATGTGCTCACAGCACTTCTTTCCTGCAGATCCAGAGTTTTGTCTTTTCTGTTCCAAAAGGCTTTTCCGCTTATTTTCAACAATTCGCATTCTTCTTACAATGGTAGAGCCTTAAATAATGCCAACAGAATGTTGAAATTAACCACGGACATTACATGCACAAATTTCTGAGTCACCTTCAATTCGTTTACTCGTTCGGTCAGAAAACTCTCGTTCAGTTCCTGTTATATGTGCCATGCCCCGCACAGTTACTACGATGAATTACACAAAATCTCTGCTTCTGAGGCATCCCTAGCTTCCCCCTGGGGCCTCCCAAGTGTGCTACTGCAAGGCCAGAAGGACAGCCAAACACATGCTGTGCGGGAAGAACAGACTACAGTTCCACGTCCTGTTTAAACTCAACGTCGCCATGTTACTATGGCCTTGACCCTGGCACCTTGCCCGGTTGCAGTTCGATGGTGGTGGGCTGCACAGAGGGAACAACGTCCTCTCAGAGAAGAGTACGGCCTCTCCAGGAGAGATCGGCATGGCTATCAGTCGCCAGTGCTCTCCTGCCTCCTGTAACGTCACTGAATGTTACGTGGGCCTGCTAAGGGGACAGCATCTGCATGAGTCCTCACAGAATGGAAGAGCCTACAAAAGACTTCTGTTGTGCCTCTGCTGTATGTGCCACATTTTATTATTTCAGGGGAGGAGTGCACATATGGATAATTCTTATTTTTTCTATGTTTTTTATATGACTAATCAAAAACATATTTTCAGAGAGAGAGAGAAAGGCAAATCCAGAAACAGATTCTCAATTACAGAGAACACACTGAAGGTCACATACGGGAGGTGGCTTGGAAGATGGGCTAGAGGGGTGATGGGGTTCAAGGAGGACACAGGTTGTGATGAACACCAGGTGTTGTATGCAACTGTTGAATCAATGTATTTTACACCTGAAACTAATATTACACCATATGTTGACTAACTGGAATTTGAACAAAAACTTAAAAAAAAAATGAAAACAGACAATATGTAAATGAGTGACTGTGGCTTTGAGGCAATAAAACTTTATTTATAAAACTAGGTGGAAAGTTGGATTTGGCCCATAGACTGTAGTTTGCAGCCCTCTAGACTAGATGATGTAGAAGTTTCTTCTACTGCTAATATTTTATGATTTCACTTGTTTTAATAGCAATGCTATTTCCCTAGGAAGTTAAATTGATTATTCAATCATCTGTCAAACATGGGAGTTTGTGAGGCATGTATTTTCCTACTGTTTGTTATTAATAATGGTCAAGATATATAAACGCCCTAAGTGTCCATCAATGAATGAATGACTAAAGAAAATACAGTTTATATAAACAGAATGTTATTCAGCCATGAGAAAGAAGAAAGTCCTGCCATTTGTGACAATATGGATGGGACCCTGAGGGTATTATGTTAAGTGAAATAAGTTACATAAAGACAAATATTGTATGGTATCACCACTTAAAAAGCTCAACCAGGGGCACCTGACTGGTTCAGTTGGTAGAATATGCACCTCTTAATCTCAGAGTCATGAGTTCAAGCCCCAGGTTGAGCATGGTGCCTACTTAAAATTAAAGATGAACTACGAGAAACTGTTGAAAGCGTGGTTAGAGAGGCTTGGGAGTGTGGGAATTGAGATGCTGGTCAAAGTACAAACTTGGCAGGTAGAAGACGAATAAGCCCTGGAGTTCTGGCGCATAGCACCATGATTATAGTCAATGCTACTGCAGCCTATACCTCAAACCTGCTAAGAGACTAAATCTTAAATGTTCTCACCACAACAGAAAAATGACAATTATGTGATTGATGGAGGTGTCAGCTAGCTCTGGTGGTTACCATACTGTGATACATAAACGTACCAAATCAATATGGTACACCTTAAACTTACACAATGTAATGATGTCAATTATCTCACAATAAAAATAAGTGTATTTCTGCAAAGAAACCCCCGTATTCTTGTAAAACTACAGATCAAAGATAAAACCAATAACACAATACAGGGAATAAGAAAGAGTTGATATATCTCTTATTCTCCTTATAAACTCTTTGCTATATAATGGCAATGACAGTATATTTATAACAAAGTTAGAGTCATTAATTGAAAAATTCACAAATTATAAAAATAAACCTTAGCCTAAATGCATATTTACTTTGAGATATTAACTAACAGTTGTATATGAAGTCATCATAATTGATAAGACATTTGAAACTAAACATTCAGAGCATTATTAATTATACATGAGAGAAAAAGTATTTTATAGAATATAAAAAATTACTTTAAAATTATTTTAAAATGTATTATTTATAAAATATAAAATTTTAATTGTTTTAAAACTTTGTACTTCATTTTTATCTCATTTTTAAAATATTTCTATTTCTGATTAAGGCTATGTATTTAATAGTTTGGTAATAAACGTGTATGGCATGTTTATATGTGTGTACTCAAAATTTTTACTAATGGTGGTATATGTTCTATACCTGACTACACATACACAGTTAAACGCATACACTCTAAGTATACATATGAAACTATAGCTGTATATATCTACCTATAGCTAAACAACAACAAAGACCCCACAGCTTTCAACTTCCAAGAAAGTTGCTTAGTAATTAAACACCTGACCTCTGAGAGTAAGAATTAATAGCATCCTTGCAGCTAATACCAGCTCAACATGTGTAACTGCCCAGGCATTGTTCTAATGGTTGTAGGCACTATTATAATCATTACTGTTTTTACAGACAAAGAAATTAGGCACAGGAAAGGGAAAGTAACTTGCCTAAGGTCACAGAATCAGTAAAGGGCAAAGCTGAAATTTATGTCCAAGCGGTTAATCTCAAAAATCTGAAATTCTAGCTCTTACCCTCTATGCCAGTAACTTTTCTTCTGATTTGACTGTGTCTCACAGAAAGAAATACATTTTGCACTGTGATCCAGGATGCATATACAGTTCTGTTAAACACATTTACAATATATGATGCCCTCTGGTAGTTTCTATCTTACAACATTCTGATATTAGAATATTTTTTTAAAAATTCTGATCACCACTCATGAAGTCCACTTCATAATCCATTAATGCGATACAACCTACAGTTTAAAAAGCTCTGTATTATTTCTTTTCCTACCCATTGGGTAAGTTAAATGCTAAGCTATGTATGCTAAATGTTACAGTTACTAGCGAGATCGTCTGGATATCAAAAGAGTTTCTATACTAGAAGAATGAAACTAGACCATTCTCTTACACCACACACAAAGGCAAACTCGAAATGGATGAAAAACCTC
This sequence comes from Spilogale gracilis, assembly GCA_004023965.1. NCBI lineage: Eukaryota > Metazoa > Chordata > Mammalia > Carnivora > Mephitidae > Spilogale > Spilogale gracilis. The sequence continues at coordinate 19,785 of PITA01015986.1, forward strand.
AATGTGAGGCAGGAATCTATCAAAATCCTAAAGGACAACATAGGCAGTAACCTCTTTGACATCGGCCACAGCAACTTCTTTCAAGACACGTCTCCAAAGGCAAAGGAAACAAAAGTGAAAATGAACTTCTGGGACTTCATCAAAATAAAAAGCTTCTGCACAGCAAAGGAAGCAGTCAACAAAACAAAGAGGCAACCCACGGATTGGGAGAGGATATTTGCAAATCACACTATAGACAAAGGGCTGATATCCAATATCTATAAAGAACTACTCAAACTGAACACCCAAAATAAAGATTACCACATCAAAAAATGGGCAGGAGACATGAAGAGGCACTTCTCCATAGAAGACATACAAACAGCTAACAGACACATGAAAAAATGTTCATAGTTACTAGCTGTCAGGGAAATTCAAATCAAACCACACTGAGATACCACCTTACACCAATCAGAATGGCCAAAATGAACAAGACAGGGAACAGCAAGTGCTGGAGAGGCTGTGGAGGAACGGGAACCTTCTAACATGCAAGTTGGTGCAGCTGCTTTGGAAAACAGTGTGGAGATTCCTTAAAAAATTAAAAATAGAGCTACCCTATGACCCAGCAATTGCACTACTGGGTGTTTACCCCAAAGATACTCCCAAAGATACAGATGTAGTGAAAAGAAAGGCCATGTGTACCTCAATGCTCATAGCAGCAATGGCCACAATTGCCAAACTGTGGGAAAAGCCAAGCGGCCCTTCAACAGATGAATGGATAAAGAAGATATGGTATATACAATGGAATATTATGCCTCCATCAGAAAGGATGAATACCCAACTTTTGTAGCAACATGGACAGGATTGTAGGAGATTATGCTGAGTGAAATAAGCCACGCAGAGAAAGTCAAGTATCACATGGTTTCACTTACTTGTGGAGCATAAGGAGTAATATAGAGGGCAGTAGGAGAAGGAAAGGAAATAGGAAGTGGGGTAAATCAGGGAGGGAGACGAAATATGAGACTTTGGATTCAGAAACAAACTGGGGGTCTTGGAAGGGAGGGGGTGGAGGGATGGGAGAGCCTGGTGGTGGGTACTGAGGGCATGTATTGCATGGAGCACTGGGTGTGGGGCATAAACAATGAATCTTGGAACATTGAAAAAACAAAAAAATAAAAAATAAAGAGTTTCTATACTGTTTTCTATGCTTAGAAGATCTTGGAAAGTCCCTATCTTTCCATTTTTGAAGAGCTTTAAAAATACTTGTCTTGGCCCCATGATTGCTGTGTTAAGAATCTTTCCCTTCAGCCTGTCTGTAAATCGTTTGGAGTCGAGATCTGCCAACACTTTTGTACTTTTTAAATTTATAGCATAAGTATTTGTTTTTGAGATTTATTGTTCTTTGTGTAGATGTTTAGTTTTATGGATTGTAACTTACGGATCCCAGGAACAGATAAAGTATATGCTTAAAACTGTGTATTGTTCCATTCACATATATGCAGTTAAATACTAATAATTAATATAATAGCTGAGAACCTTTGTATATTTGCAAAATATAAATATATAGTTTACACTGGCATCTTTGGCCAAATTTTTCATATGAAAATTCTACACGATTGTTTTTCTATCAAAACTCAAAATAAAGCTACTAATCGTTAATTATTACATATTTAAAATGTATAGTCTTCTTTATTGTAGACATCAGGACAAACTCTGGAGAGGTTCAGAGACTGACAGCTTTGGAAGAGACCTTGGAAGTTAACAGGTGAACCTTTCACTCAGAGATCTGCCTTCCTTACCCAGAGACATTCAGCTGCTGCTCAAACAGCTCAGTGAGGGGAGCCCCTGGCTCTCACATTGTCGGTGGTTTTAGCTTAAACCCTTCCGTACACGGAGCTCAAAACATCCTTGCGAGTTTTACCATTCATGTACTTCTGTTTTCTCTTTCTTTCCTATCATAAACCTTCAAATATTTGTACACAGCTATCATGTCTCTTACGCTTGTGCTCCTTCGGTGGACCCGACCCCAATTTCCAGAGCTCTGTATCACCCTAGTTTGTTTAAATAGCCACTGAAATATATAGACAATATAGGAAATAATGTAGACTGCAGCAATACCTCCAAAGATATGTTTATTATTGCCTAAAATTATATTAAATTTTTAAAAGTCTACAACAAACTCTTTTTTGGGGGGGTTTAGTTTTGTGTGGATTTTTTCTCTTTTTTTTTAAAGAACAGTGTCAAGACACTTGTCTTTTTTCTTGGAACTGAAAAAAAAAAACAACTCTAGCAAACTAAACACATATAAGCATGCTGCAAAGGAAAAGACTGTATTTAAATGAAAGTTTATTCATCACAAAGAATGAAACTACAAATCATAAACTGGCAGAAAATAAATGCAACACTTGTAAGGACACACGATCCTAGAATATATAAACAACTCCTGTCAATAAGAGAAAAAGAACCCAAGAGCAGATGTTTCTCAGAAGAGGAAACACAGTTCATAAACACACAAGAGTGCTCAATTCATCAGTAATCAGGGTGATGCCAGTTGTTACAAGTAGACACATTTCTCACCCTCAAGAAGCGTTATGCCTTAAAGCGTGAAACTGGAGGCAACCCAAACGTCCAATGACAGACGTATGAAAAATCCTTGTACATTCATGTAATGAAATGTAATACAGTAATGAACAAGAATGAAGTTCAGCTAAACTAATGATGGTGAACCTAAAACATAAAATTGACTGAAAAAAGCAAATCATGGAAGAACGCAGATGAAACGGCTTCATTTATATAAATTACAGAACTCGGCAAAACTACCAAGTTGAGATAAATTTACGTGTGATAAAATTATACAAAAAGCACGGAAGGATGAATACCCCCTACGTGCTGGTTGCTTCTGTGAGGGAGGGAGGGATGTGGCTGAAGGGGCATATAAGGCTGAGTTCTTATATGCTGAGCTGAGTTCTCAGCAACACCGCTGAGTTCCTATTTCTGAACTGGCCAGTGGGTACAGAATTCTTCTATTATTATTAGCCCTTAACTCGTTCCTATATTTTATACACATTTATTTTCTAAATTTTTTTTTTTTAATTTGACAGAGAGAAACACAGCCAGAGGGGGAACACAAGCAGGGGGAGTGAGAGAGGGAGAAGCAGATTTCCCGCTGAGCAGGGAGCCCGATCTGGGACTCAATCCCGGGTCTCCAGGATCATGACCTGAGCCGAAGGCAGTCGCTCAACCAACTGAGCCACCCAGGTGCCCCTACACATTTATTTTCTAAGCTATATTTCACAATTAAAAAACTTTATAAAGTAAATTGAAAGTAAATTGAATGACTCTGCAGTTAGTTATGTTTGTTAAACTGAACTTCATTACTTTTGGTTTATCATTTCAGTTGGTAAACATGATTTGAATCTTAAATCCATCCTTATTTTATTAATGATTTTCTTTGCTACTCTATGCCTTCTACAAATTTTACAGATCAATGTACTTTTAAAAAATGTTTATCACTGAAATATCTGTAGCGATTCAGTTCAAATTTGGTAAATTAATAAATATTTTCTGAGATTTCTGGGGAAGACAGCAGAGTAGGAGGACCCTAGGCCCACCTTGCCCATCCCATGGATACAACTAGATTACACCCTCATCGGCATAAATAGCCCAGGAAGTGACCTGGAGACTCACAGAGCAGACTCTCCATGGCTAAATGTAGAAAGCAGGCCACCTTGCAGTGGATAGGAAGGGTGGATTTGTGGCTGGGAGCTAGATGACTTGGGAGTCGGGCCTCAGGAAGGAGGGACTCATGGGCTCAGAGCTGGAGAGAACCAGACCCTCCCACGCTTACACCAGGGAGCCAGCATGGGGAAGTTGACTCACCAGAACATTTGGCTTTGAAGACCAGAGGTGCCAAATTTATTGAGTTCTTACAACTGGTGAGCCTTAACACCTGGAACTTTAAAAATCAGCAGGCTCAGAGAGCCAGGATGATGAGAGGAAACTTGAGTCCCTACCCTTCAAAAGACAGGCCTACAAATAGCCCCACAGAGATACAGCATAAGTAGTGATTTGAAAAACACTTAGGGCACAAAGGAGAGAGATCTGTTTACTAATTTCAGAGCCTGTGCTGAGTGGCTGGAATCACTGGGAGACTCCACCCAAAATGAAGCAGCTGGAAGGTGCCATTTCCCTCCCTGGCCCAGGGCAGACACACAAGGCCACCTGCAGGAACCAGCACAGGGGCCCACACACTTTACCCAACTTGCTAACACAGCGCTCTGCCCCACTATGGACCCACCCTCTCCAGCCAGACCTTGGCTTCAGGTCTCCTCCCACCGCACACTTTGCAAACCTTCCTAACAACCCATGTCCTACTCTATGTGCTTCTGTGGATCTGGCCCCTCAACCTGGCCTGCCTTGGTCCTGGCAGCTGCAAGTCCCCTTAGAAGACTGGTGCAAACCTTGCTAACACTGCCTATCCTGCCCCCTTGCCCCGTCCTCCTGCGGTCCTGCCCTCTCCAAAAGGCTCTTGGCTGGACCCCTTCTGAAGATGTGCCACAGGCTGGCCGTGTGCAAGCTGTGCAGACGGAGGCCAGCACTCCTCTAAAGTGACTCCTGCCTCAGGGAGAGGGAGAGATAACCACATACACTGGTCCCACCATATCCCCAGTCCCACCGCATCGCACACCCCCCTTACATCAGTGGATACATTGCCCAAACAGAAAATCAACAAGGAAACAGTGGCAATATAAAAAATATAAAAAAGAGCCAATCAGAGATGAAGAACTCAATAAATGAAATTAAAACTACAGTGAGTGGAAGAAATAACAGAGGAAGCAGAAGAACAAATCAGTGATCTGAAGGACAGAGTAATGTAGAGCAATCAAGCTGAACAGGAGAGAGAGAAAAGATGAAAAAAACAGACTTAAGGAACTCAGTGACATCATCAAGTGTAAGGGGAAAAGAGAAAAGAGGGCAGAAAACCAGATCCAGGAGGCACAGAGACACCCCAACAAAATCAACCCAAAGAGGTCCACATCAAAACACATATAATTAAAGTGGTAAAAAGCAGAGGGAGAGAATTTTAAAAGCAGCAAGAGAAAAGAAAACAGTTATATAAGGGAAATCCCATTAAGCTATCAGCTGATTTTTCAGCAGAAACTTGGCAGGATAGGAGTAGCATGATATAGTCACAGTGCTGAAAGAAAAACACCTGCAGCCAAGAATACTCTATCCAACAAGAGTTGGATAAAAGGAGAGATAAAGAGTTTCCCAGTTGTTCATCACTAAACTAGCCCTAAAAGAAATATTAAAGGGGACTTCAGAATATTACAGGCATTTCCTTTCCATTATAGGAGTAAGAAAAATAGGATCCACAAAAGCAGTAAAAATAGGTTATATATAAAAATCTGTCATAGGATCCATAAACTAAAAGGATGTAAAGTATGACACCATAAACCTAAAGTGTAGAGGGCAGAGGAATAAAAAATGGGTTCAAATTTAAGTGACCTCAAGTTAAGATAGACTGTTACATGCAGAATTTGTTAGATACAAACCTAATGGTTACCATTAAATCATAAACTAGTAATAGATATGCAAAAAATTAAGAGACAGAAGTTCAAGTATATGGCTAAAAAAGCAAGCAAACCAGCAAAGAAGACAGCAAGAAAGAAACAGAGAAGAGCTACAAAAACAACCATAAAACAACTAACAAAATAGCAATAGCTACATATCTGCCAATAATTACTTTGAATGTAAATGGACAAAATGCTCCAATCAAAACACACAGGGTGACAGAGTGGATAAAAAAGCAAGACCCATCTATATGCTGCCTGTAAGAGTCTCAGGCACGCCTAAAGAAAGACATCTGCAGATTGAAAGTGAAGGGATAGAAAAGCATTTATTATACAAATGGAAGTGAAAAGAAAGCTGAAGTGCGTGTGTGTGGTGTGTGTGTGGTGTGTGTGTGTGTGGTGTGTGTGTGTGTCTATCTATGCCTATCTCACAATCTAGACTTTATTTTTTATTTGTTTTGACAAAGTAGACTTTAAAACAAAGACTGTAACAAGAGACAAGACAGTACATAATCATGAAGGAATTCAATCCAACAAGATAAAGCAATGTAAATATTTATGCATCCAACATGGCAGCATTGAATGTATAAGACAGTTAATAATAAACATAAAGGAACTACTTTATAGTAATACAGCAATAGTAAGGAACTTTAACAACCACCTTATATCAATGGATACATCATCCAAACAGAAAATCAACAAGGAAACAATGGCTTTGAATAAATGACACACTGAACCAGATGGATCTAACAAATATATTCAGAACATGCCATCCTAAAACAGAATACACAGTCTTTTCAAGTTAACATGGAACATTCTCCAGAATACGTACTAAGCCACAAAACAAGTCTTAACAAATTAAAAAAGACAGAAGTCATACTATGCGACTTTTCTGACGACAACCCTATGAAACTAGAAACCAGTCAGAAGAAAAAGTCTGGGAAGAACACAAATACATGGGGAGTAAAGAACATGCTACTAAGAAATGAATGGGTGAACTCAGAAATCAAAAAGGTATCAAAAATTACATGGAGACAAATGAAAAATGAAAACACAATGGTCCAAAATCTTTGAGATGCAGCAAAAATGGTTCTAAGAGGTAAGTATATAGCAATACAGGCCTAGCCCAAAAAGCAAGAAAGATCTCAAATAAACAACCTAACTATAAAGGAGCTAGAAAAATAACAACAAAACCCCAAAATAGCAGAAGGAAGGCAATAATAAAAGTTAGAGCAAAAATAAATGATATATAAACAATAAAAACAACAGGACAGATCAATGACACCAGGAGCTGGCTCTTTGAAAACAAAACAAAACAAAACAAAACAAAAACAAACAATAAAATTGATAAATGTCTAGCCAGATTCATAAAAAACAAAAAAGAAAGAAGACTTAAATAAACAAAATCAGAAATGAAAGAGGAAAAGTAACTGACACCACAGAAATATAAGGGCTGTAGGAGAATATTATGGAAAAATTATATGCCAATAAATTGGACAACCTAAAAAACATGGATAAATTACTAGAAACATAAACTACCAAAACTGAAGCAGGAAGAAATAGAAAGTTGGAACAAACCAATTGTTAGCAATAAAATTGAAACAGTAATCAGAAAACTTCCAACAAATAAAATTATAGGACCCGATGGCTTCGCAGGTGAATTCTTCCAAACATTTAAAGAAGAGTTAATACCTATTCTTCTCAAACTATTCCAAAAAATAGAAGAGGAATGTAAACTTCCAAATTCATTCTATGAAGCCAGCATTACCCTGATACCCAAACCAGACAAAGATACTACAAAAAAAGACAACTATAGGCCAGTATCTGATTAAGATAGATGCAAAAAATCATCAACAAAATATTAGCAAACTGAATCCAATAATACATTGAAAAAATCATTGACTGAGATCGAGTGGGTTTATTCCTATGATGCTAGGTGGTTCAATATTTGCAACTCCATCACTGTGATATACCACATTAATACAGTAAAGGATAAGACCCATAGGATTGTTTCAATAGATGCAGAAAAAGTACAATTGACAAAGTACAAGATCCATTCAAGATAAAAACCCTCAACAACGTAGTTTTAGAAGGACTGTACCTCAACATAATAAAGGGCATATATGAAAAACCCACAGCTAACATCATATTCAATGGTAAAAACAGATTTTCCCCTAAGGTCAGAGATAAGACAAGGTGTCTGCTTTCACCACTTTCCTGCAACATACTAGTGGAAGTCCTAGCTGCAGCAATGAGACAACAAAAAGAAAAAAAAAGCATCCAAATTAGTAAGAAAGAAGTAAAATTTCCAGTGTTTGCAGATGACATAATACTACATATAGAAAACTCTAAAGGCTCCACCAGAAAACTACTAGAACTGATAAATGTGTTCAGTAAGGTTGTAGGATACAAAATCTATAGAAAGAAATCCATTACATTTCTATATACTGATAATGAAGCAGCCGAAAGAGAGATGAAGAAAACACATTTACAACTGCACCGAAAAGAATAAAATACCTAGGAATAAACTTAATCAAGGAGGTGAAAGACCTTTACTTCTGAAAACTGTAAAACACTGATAGAAGAAATTGAAAACCACACAAATGATGGAAAGATAGTCCATGTTCATGGGTTGGAAGAACAAACATTATTATGATGTCCATACTACCCAAAGCAATATATAGATTTAATGCAATTGCTATCAAAATGTCAACATTTTTCACAGAACTAGAACAATCCCAAAATGTATAGGGAATCACAAAAAACCCCAAAGAGCCAAAGCAACCTTGAAAAAGAAAAGCAAAATTGGACGTATCACAATCCCAGATTTGAAGATATACTAAAAAAAACATAGGGGCGCCTCGGTGGCTCAGTTGGTTAATAACTGCCTTTGGCTCAGGTCATGATCCCGGAGACCAGGGATCGAGTCCCACATCGGGCTCCCTGCTGGGCGGGAAGCCTGCTTCTCTCTCTCTCCCTCTGCTTGTGTTCCCTCTCTGGCTGTGTTTCTCTCTGTCAAATAAATAAAAATCTTTAAAAAACAACAACAACAACAGCAGCAACAAAAACATAGTAATAAAACAGTGTGGTACTGGCACAAAAATAGACGCATAGATCAAGGAACAGAATAGAAAACCCAGAAGTAAACCGACAATTATATGGTCAATGAATCTTCGACAAAGTTGACAAGAATATGCAATAGGAAAAAGTCTCATCAACAAATGGTGCTGGGAAAACTGGACAGCCACATGCAAAACAATGAAGCTGGACCAGCTTCTTATACCATACACAAAAATAAACTCAATATGGATTAAGGACCTAAATGAGAAAACTGAAACCAAAAAAAATTCCAGAAAAGAGCAGAGGCACTAATTTCTCTGATATTTAGCTGTAGCAACATTTTTTCCTAGATATATCTATCTTCTGAGGTGAGGGAAACAAAAGCAAAAATTAACTATTGGGACAACATGAAAATAAAGCTTCTGCAGAGCAAAGGAAACAATCAACAAAATGGGAGAAGATATCTGCAAATGACATTTCCAATAAAGAATTAGTATCCAAAATACATCAAGAACTGATACAACTCAACACCCAAAAAACAAGTAATTCAATTAAAAATGGGCAGAAGACATGAAGAAACATTTCTCTAGAGAAAATATACAGATGGCAACAGACACATGAAAAGACGCTCATCGTCACTTGTCATCGGGAAAATGCAAATCAAAACCACAAGATACCACCTCACACCTGTCAGAATGACTAAACTAAAAAATACAAGGAACAAGTGTGGGGAGGATGTGGAGAAAAAGGCACCCAAGTGCACTGTTGGGAGAATGTAAACTGATGCAACTACTGTGGAAAACAGTGTGGGGATTCCTCAAAAAATTAAAAATTGAACTACCATGTGATCCAATAAATTATGGAAGCAGTCTTAAGTGTCCAATGATAGATGAAGAGATAAAGAAGATGGATACACATGCGCGTGCGCGCGCGCACACACACACACACACACACACACACGGGACTACTACTCAGCCATAAAAAGAACTAAGTCTTGCCATTTGCAACCACAGGGGTGGATGTGAAGGGTTTAACACTACACAAAATAAGTCAGTCAGAGAAAGACAAATATCTATGAGATGCAGTGTCTATGGAGACATACATGCACGTACACAATGGTTTTTACTCAATCTATATGATACCTTTTTTTTTTTGGAAGTAGTGTGAAAACTAAAGTTACATTGTAAAATGCCTAATTAAAAGAGAATAAAATCCTTAGTGAGAAAAATAATTTTTAAAAATCTAGGTTTTTGCCAAGAAACAGACTCTTCACTATAAAGGACACCCTGAGGGTGACCAGAGGGGAGGGAGGTGGGCGGATGGGTGAGACAGGTGATAGGGATGAAGGAGGGCACTTGTGACCAAAATGAAAAAAAAAAAACAACACATTTATTTTTGTAGACAAGTACTAAAAGTTTTTAAAGTCTTTGCATTTAGCTTCCCATCTGCTAATATGACTTACGGCCATTCAATTTAAGAAAAATGTGGGTGACTACTAAGTGACCTGGGAAGACGGTGATGAAATTAAAAAAAAAAAAAACCCGTCCTGAAAATCTCAGTCTAATTAAAGAAGACCTTGAATATTAAATTTTATTTTATTTATTTTTTTAAAGATTTATTTATTTATTTGACAGAGAGAAACACAGCCAGACAGGGAACACAAGCAGGCGGAGTGAGAGAGGAAGAAGCAGGCTTCCTGCAAAGCAGGGAGCCTAATGGGGGGCTCAATCCTGGGACTCTGGGATCATGACCTGAGCAAAAGGCAGATGCTTAACGACAGAGCCACCCAGGCACCACTGGATATTAAATTTTAAACCAACTCCCACTTTACATCATCTATTTACTCATATAAATGAACTTTAGAAAAATAGAAGAATCGCTTTTCTGATTTTTTCCCAAGTCCTATCTATTTCTCAAGTGGCAACTGATTCCTACTGGAAGTTAAATTTATGGACTTCTAGTTCATTTCCCCAGAGGAAAAGAGCTTCAGGAGGTGTTCGCCAGCTCCTGCGGGTAAAGGCATTCTATGGGGAGCTAGAATCTCCCATCACAGGACACCATCACTTTTTGTGCACATGAAAACCAGCACACAGGAAGGATAAAAGTAGGGCTTCCAGTCTTTTGGAAAGGGAATGGGAGGGTTCAGCACACCTCTCATTAGCTTATTACTCTTCAATTTAACAAACATTTTAAAGAAAACTAAAAGGAAGCATTACAGCTGCATTTATACAGATAAGGACAGAGTGTCCAGGGAGAGAATGGTTCTGTGCTGCTAGGTTATTATTTTATATTGTACCTATGGGGTGCAAGTTGCTGTACCTCCACAAGAAAAATTTCACAGAACTTAAAATACTATACAATTTATGAACATATACAAGTTTGTTCTCACCAGCAGGCTTTTCCTTTTGACCCAGAATATGGTCCTGTGTTTTCCACCAGGGAACAGTCTCTTGCTGAGCGGTCCTCAGAGGCCGAGCGCGGTGGCTTTCCTGGGGAACAGGACACCTGCGGGCGCAGTGCGGGGGCCCGGGCTGCCGCACAAACACACTGGGACCATCCGCACCACTTGCTTTGGCCAAGGTTTGGCACGTGGAAGGGCAGTACGGTAGAGAAGGCATCACTGTGGCAGAGTCCGAACAAACACCTGCGGGTGGAAAACTACTTTCCTGACTGCAGGCGCTGAGCCTGTCTTCTGCAGGGAGCACGAGTTTTGAATGACAACAGTCCTGTGTCGTCAGGTTTGGGGCATTTTCAGATGTTACTGGCTGACACTGAGACGCCTGTGTATTTGCCCCGCTCCCACTACCCATCGGAGACTCGGGAGGAGGGCGAGGCACAGGCAGCGCAGCCCCAGCCTGGAGGAGGCTGCCGGCTTTTCGGGTGGCCCGGGGCCGCAGGGCGGCATCCTGCCCAAGTGTGCACGCCCCCGGCCTCGGGGCCCAGCCCGCTCTTCTGCTCGCTCCCGCCCCGCCTCGTCGCCGCCTCCCCATTTGAGCTGGACAACCGCTGCGGGGCCCACGGGGTTGACTTCCCTCTTCTCTGGAGGGTGGCCAGGCTTGTTTAGCAGCGTTGCAACTTGAAGGCATGAAACAGTTCAGAGGCACACGGGCTGTTCCGGGTTCTCCCAAAGCCGCCCCGTTTTCAGAGACACACTCCCGCAGCGTCCCGGCTCCGCCCGCAGCAGCCGCCCCCGTAGCAGCCGCCCCTGCAGCGCTCAGGGGGAGGGCGCCGAGCCCGCCACCGCCGGCCACACCCCTCGCGGGCTGCACGTGGGAGGGCGGAGACCCGGGCTGCGACAGCTCTACTTGGTTCTTCCCCAGAGGGCCGTCTGCCGCATTTCCTTCTGCATCTGCACTTTGGTCAAACCACCTCAGTTTTTTAATAGTCTTTGGAATTTCTGTACCTTTCTCTTTTGTTAATTCAATACTATCTCTGATAGACGCTGCTTTCTGATTTCCTAACTTAAAGCTATGGTTTATAACTAGGGTCTGAAAACAACTGTGTTCGTATTTAGAGTCTTTTTTTAAAATACTCTTCAGAAGCCTCACACCACTCCTCTCGTGCGTGCTGTACTTCATCTTCCTGTGCTGACCAGCCAAGTCACAGCTGGAGATTCTGGTAGATACTGCGGTTGGTATTTGAGCTCTTCTGCATTTCTTATCGTTTGAATCAGAGTTGTGAGGTACATAGGCAACTTGAAAATCATCTGAAAACAAGGGTATCTCCTCCTTAGTATAATGGAAATATTTTAATTTCTCATCTTTAAAATTTGTCAAGTCTCCTAACTTGTCAGAACAGGGCACTGGGTCGACTTCTTTTATATGCAGACTGCTCTCTGGGACTGGCCTAGCTGACTGCCTGTCACAGGGCAGAACGAGGCGTGTGGCCACAGGCACAAATGAAGTGGTTCTACTTTCTGGTGTTAATTCAGAAGCGTTCCCTTGGTCTGCAAACGCAGCTATTTTCTGGGTTCGGTGATCTGCAGTGGTCCCAACTCTGCTGAATTTAAATGTCGGGCTCTCGGTAACAAATGGTCGCTCCCTTTTGAATGTCCCAGAAGAGGAGTCGGTTGTCCTCACAGTGCTACTTTCGGAGTCCTTTGGGCTCTTTCCATCTTGTACATATATAGGTGCACTACATACAAAGGCTACTGAATGATCAGCACTATTTGTCACTCTTTCCGCAGGTGGATTTTGTTCTTCGAGGTTAAAACATTCACAAGAAGGCAGAACACTGGGTTTACTTAAAATATCTGAGAAAGGTGTGATGTTCTCGGTATCTGGATCATTTACATTTAAGAGCCAATTATTTATATGCTGAGTTTTAGAGAATGACAGTTTATCTTCACCAAAGCAGCTTAGATTAGTTGACTGCAGACTTACTGATTTGAGAAAAATGGAATTCTGGTTTGATGTCGAAGACTCCTTGTTAAGTGTTAAATATATTTCTTCATGTTCCCCAGCCTCAAGACTGTCTATACTCGAGAGGGTTTCAGAATTTGTTATGTGATTAACTTCATCACAAAATTTCTGAAAGAAAAAAAAAGAACAATGTTATATAGCTTAGAACTTTTTAAACCATCAAAATGATTCCCTACACCACTGTTACTGAGCCCCTATTGTCCTTGGCATACAAAATAAAGTAATACAACTATAAACAAAGTACCTAAATAATGTACATTCCTGGAGTAGCCCTCAGAGCGAAAAAGAGGGAGCCCACAAGGACTTACAATGAATTGTGTTTGCTTTCATTTCTATGCCTGAAGTAACTACCTAATTATTCTAGCCATGGTTATAGCTTAGAAATAATTGTACTGCTGCTATTCCATTTGGACTACTGAGTTTCTTGAAGGTTTTATACCTCGATGTGAGAAATAGTTATTTACAAAGGGTATTTTTTCCCCCTGAAAGCTTCCCTGGACTTGCACAAGGCTCCTGAAAGCTGGGTGACCCTAACGTGAGTTTCCCGCTGGGAGGGCTGTGTCTTCTGAGAGCAGGCCGTCTCCTGGCCTACACTGTTGGGCTTGTGACTCTGACCGCATGTCACAAACACGGGAAGAGCTTTGTAGAAATAACTATGCTTGGGGTGCCTGGGTGGCTCAGTTGGTTAAGCGACTGCCTTCGGCTCAGGTCATGATCCCGGAGACCCGGGATTGAGTCCCATATCGGGCTACCTGCTCGGCGGGAAGTCTGCTTCTCCCTCTCTCACTTCCCCTGCTTGTGTTCCCTCTCTGGCTGTGTTTCTCTCTGTCAAATAAATAAAATCTTAAAAAAAAAAAAAAAAAAAGAAATAACTATGCTTGGGTCTTGCTGATTTAATACGTGAAAGGGGCCCATGTATTTGTGTTTTTATTTTAAGTACTCCAGGCAATTCTAAGGAGGAGGTAGAATTGAAAATTACTGATTTTAAGGAGTCCTTTTTTGAGACTAGCACAGTAATAATTTGTATGATTTCATAGACCTTCTCATCACTATTTCAGTGAACTTTCATGGGACCTATCAGTCTTTAATAAAATTTCATGATCAAAGTGTGGTATGTGTTTAAAGATATTTCTAGTTTCTCACATATACCTAGAATGCATTAATTTGTATCACATATAAATAAATAAATTCAAGAGGATTTCAGATTGTAAATCTTGTCAAAAAGTTAAATGGACTCAAAAGAAAGGAAATGACTGTCCCTTGAGATTTTTCACAAATTTCAGAAAATTTAAATATTCTGATATTAAAGGAAAATATCTTATTTTTCTAGCCTAGTAAATAAATGAAGAAACCCAGGAAGTAATTCCAGAATAGAAACATTTTAGTTTGTATACTTAATGCTTATTGATATATTATCAAGAAATAAGTTTTGAAAATAATGTCAAATGAGTTTGACATTACTAGCATTTACGATCTACTTTTCCAATCCTCAATGGTCTGGTGTCTTTTGAGAGTGATGCTCACGGAGCCTAATCAGGAAGAACACATTAGAGTCTGCTCATCAATGCCTATTTCTGTGACTGAGCTGCTTTAATAGACAATCGCAAGGAAACCCTCAAGGGCTTCCTTTGAGGTGATATCTAATGAGATATAGAAATCTGGGTTTGAGGGTCTTCCTAGATGCATGTGTGATATTCATAGCTCTAAGATTTTTATTGTTACAGGTCTGTGATGGCCTCATACCCCAAAGAACCTGAGAAGAAGTTTAGCAACTTCTGATTTCACTGTACTTTTTTTCCCCTGATTTTTTCTCATCACTAAGAAATGAAACATTACAATCAGCTTCAACTTTTGCTTTTAAGTTACTAATAGGCAAACTTACTAGTTTATACTTTATCTGTGTTTCAGTTTTAAAATCAATGTCGTTGATGTAGACTTACCTACCAACTGCACCCATTTTAAATGTATAGTTTAAATTTGACAAATTTGTCACCCATAAGCACCTTATCAAACAATCCATAGAACCTTTCCATCTGCTGGAAGCCCATACCTAGCCACCACTAACCACTGTCACTACAGATCTGAGTTTTCATCTGATACCACTTTCCTTCTGCCTGAAACCCTTCCAGGGGCATTTCTTATAGTGCAGACGCTGGGGGAGTGCAGTAGTGTTCAGCTTGTTTGTCTGAAGATGCCCACTTCGTTCCCAGAGGATACTGCTAGCTGGACAGAGAATTCTAGGCTGGGAGTTTTCTGATTTCAGATCTTCAAAAATGCTTCACTATATCCTGGCCTGAAGTTAATGTGGTCTGATCTTATTTTGTATATCCACACAGTATGGATCCTTTTTTCTCTCTCTAGATAAATATTCAAATTTTTCAAAGTAAGTTTTGAAATCTGAGTTGGGTTGACACATAATGTTCCATGAGTTTCAGGTGGAGGACACAGGGACTTGGCCAGTCAACATATCACGCTGTGCTCACCCCAAGTGTGGCTGCGTCTGTCCCCACACGACACCACTGACTATATTCCCTGGGCTGCATAGCTTAATTTAATGTTGATGTGCCTCTGCAGGGGGTGTGGGCTTTTTTTGAGGCTTGTCCAAAGAATATGTCCAGGTAGAAAGCCTATATGGTTATAGGGCTTAACTCATTGGTTTTCCTTTTTTCAAGATCCTGTCCTATATTGCCTATTGTCTAATGTCTAAAATCTTTTATTCAGAATTATTGTTGTTTATGGCAGGAAGGCATTTCAACTTAGCCAGAAGAAGCCTCCTGCTTTCCTTTTTTTTTTTTTTAAGCCTTGTCATTATTACTTAGTTACTGGATAAATGAGGCCAAGGTTATGAACTTAATCTTGATATCAGCCTACTAAGAATCTCATAAATGTGTGTAATTTACTCATGAAAAATAAAGTGCATGAACATTTTAGGAAAATCAGCTGAAACCCATACTTTGTGAGGGAAAAAACCCAAGTGAAGGTATGACCAGAGATAGAACAGGAATGCCATTTCAAGCTAATTGTGACACATTTTCATTAAGAACCTAATGCCCACATGTATTATAATTTTCAGGATGCTTTTTATAATCACAGTCTCTACCAATGATACTTATATTACATTGTAGTTTTAAACAGCTTTTGTGTTTGATCAGACAATAACACTCACAGAGCATATTTTTCCCAGTATGAGAGATAGAAAAAGAACAGAGAAAGCAGAGTGAAAAAGGTAGAAAAATCTAAACAATTATTTCTGTAGCATCTACGATGGATTTGTGTCGATTTGGTTATACCTGTCCTTGGTTGATGGCATACTTTTTCTTTGTGCAGATCACTGCAGAGATGGGACAGAATTACTACTAAATACTAAAATATTATTAACATATTTATAGTTTCATACTTGCAAACTGCTTAGATGCTGATCTTCTAGGAGTTTCTGAGTTTCTTCCAGTTTAAGCTGGAACGCATCTTTGTTAGTAGCCAAGTTTGCCCTGTTGTTTTCCTTCATTTCTTTACCACAATTGATTTTGGATAAGAGATGTTTCTGATGCTTGTGATCATTTTTTGACAATGATGAAGGCAAGGCATTATTTATAGCTCTGTGAACCATACATAAAAAATATTTAGTACATTTAAATAAAGTTAACCTCTATCTACACAAATGACACATTTATGTTGTATGGGTGTATGTACATGTGCGTCTGTGTTTAGATAACCAAATTTAAGGACATTGGAATGGGAATTTAAGACAGTCAATAGTAGAATAAAAATGGTTGTGGGATTACAGTGCCAGTAAAGCAGTCCACCTTCACTTGGGAACACCCAATTATTTATGGCTTTGGTTACCAAGTCTTATTTCTCTACTGTTTGGGACAGATCTAGAAGGAATTCCTGGAGATATGTAAGTCATTCCTTAGTTCTGTAACAGCATTCCTATCTGGATAAAAACGTGCTGCGCTATCCTTAGTTCTGAGCTGATGTTATAGCTGGTAGGTATTTCCATAACCCAAATAAAGTTGGTTGAAGAGTTAAGCAGATAGAAAATATGAAAACTGCCTATTTGGGGCAGGCAGGAATTTGCATCCTACTTTACTAGGATTGGAAGCCTGGACCTTCCATGACAGAGAATATACACACTTGTTTACAGCTGTATCACAAATACAAGCGTGGTTTTCTTTCTTATTTTAAAAAAGATTTTATTTACTTATTTAACAGA
>PITA01015986.1:37127-48216 GCA_004023965.1 Spilogale gracilis
ATTCTAATAGAAAATGGTGGTACCACCCCCACCCTCCCACCCCCACCCCCCTCCACAGGTTAGCCGGGGGAGGGGGGTGGGGGTGGGAGGGTGGGGGTGGTACCACCATTTTCTATTAGAATTCTATATATTCTGGAAACGTCTAGCAAGTTCTATTTCAGCACATGTACAGAGTGAGAAGCAAAGAGCAGAGAAGCACTGTTTGGAGGATGGGAAGGAAGGGTATCACAGCTGACTCTGGCTCACTACACCCAGCAGTGTGACCCCCAAGAGCATTCAGTCCCAGCTCACTTCAGCGGCGCCTATTGTAACGAGGATAAAAATGTTTGGAGGATACATGGCCACATGTAACATATACCTATCTCCAATACACATATATCTTTATTTGAACAAACTGGAATAGTCAAGGTCAGCGGTTACTAGATTCCAGCCTATCTTTTTTTGTGACTGCAGGGAGGTCATGGAGAGCAAGAAGGTATTTAACACAAGTTCCTGAATGCTGAGAGTATGTTTCTCTCTCTGCCTTTTAGGCTTTCCTACTCTCACAGAATCCTTCCCCTTCAGTCACCCTTCCCCAACAAAATATTGCTAAATCTACAAAATATCTAGTAAACCGATTTATTTACCTTTAAAGTTGACGTCTCTCAACTTTTTCTTCTCTATTTCTTTCTTCTCTACTCCACTTGCTTCTCTTCTCTTCTCTACTTTCTTCCCCCAGTGAGGAGGATTGAGGGGATGAACAGGAATAAAAGAAGATGGCAAAGTAGGAAAAGAGGGAGAGTAAAGTGTGGGGGGAAAGGAGGAAGACACAGGATGGATTGGAGAGGGAGCTGAATGCAGAGGAGAGGAAAAGAGACGGATAGTTGAAGGAGGTAAGGATGGAGAGGCAGGAGAGGAGGGTAAAGAAGAGGAAAGGATGGAGGAAGAGGAAGAGGACCGCACAGGGGATGAAGAAGGTAAAGAAGGTGATGAAGACAAGGAAGAGCATGAGGAGCGACAGGAAGGCGGGCGGGAGTGAACTGAGGCAAGAGGATGGTTTACAAAGGCCTGGGGCAGATCTGATAATGTGGTTTGTGGAACAGACCGCTGGACTGACCAAAGAGGATCTAAGGGAGCAGGATGTTCAGGGAACGGACTGATACCAGAAAGAGTGGGGACTGCTTGATGAGGGGGGTGATTGGATAAACAGGAAGGCTTCAAAATGGGGAGAGCTTCCAAAGGGGTTGGGGAAACAATCAGTCGAGCTGGAAGGGAACGACGAATGAGGTCAGGCATTAGAGCAGCCGGAGTACAATGCTGTGAAGGGAAATGTTTAGGTCTGAAAGTTTTATAAAATAACTTGCTCTGTGATTCAAGATGAGGGGTGATTGTGGAACTTCGGGGTGGGTGCGGCAGACGGTCAGGTGGGCCAGAAGGAATTGGGGCTGTTAGATGTGGGAAACTGCTAGAGAAGCTGGGGGTCACTGGGGCTGGAGGGTGAGGAAGGTATTTGACTGGGTAGGACCGTAACGGGGCTGGTAAAGAGGTCTTTGGGAGAGCAGAGGGGACAGATGGACAGACAGGCAGGGTTTGCGGCTGGTGGGGGGCAGAAACAGTTGGACAGCTAGGAAGAATCTGGGAGTGGTGAGATAGCAGTGGGGCCCGTGGAGCAGACAGCTGATCGGTTAAGTAGGGATAAGGTGTGGAGACAGCTGCACAGGCAGGAATGGATCTGCACAGGTGGAAAAGCATGTGGACAGGCAGGTAGAGAGACAGCCTTATTAAGATGTTCTTTTAGTTGTTGATGCTTTTTAGGCTGCCTCTAGACTTTTGATTCCTAGTATATTTTTGTCCTGAGGGTCCATGCATTTGTTCTTCTGATCAACCAGTGTCCTCTCACATATGCTGAGAAATGTATGTAGCTTATTTATGTTTCCCTTTTCTGATTCCTCTCAAGAGTATTTTCACCTTTTAGAAGTCTGGTAGTCATACAGGTAATGAATGTGGGCTAGAAAATCTGGTTTAAATTACTGGTACAAAGGGAAAACAGAGGTCAAATAGATCACTGCTCAGCGCTGGCCAGATTTCTCAGGGTTGCATGTAGTTCAGGATCAACTGTGTCACCACAAATACATGGATATTGGAGATAGATATCTGATAACATTTTAAAGTATAAAAACTTATGGGGGAAAATACAGCTTCCTTTACCTTACGTCTATCAGAAGGATGAAATATTATCTTCGTGATAAGGACTTGGTTGTGATGGAAGGCTGATTACTTGCATTTTTAATATTAGTCCCTTATTAATAGTCTTATGGCTCATTATTTCCTGAGGAAGCTTCTATCTTCATATGGACATATTCTCTGACTGGTCTTGAGGCTTTAGCATTGAATGTCCTCTAGTTTTTCATACAATTATTTGACTTTAGATGAGCACATTACTGACATCTTAAGTTATTTTTATCTGCAACTAATATTTTCCACATTAGAACAATCATTTATAAGTACTGATAGAATCAACTACTTTGGATGCTCCCTGTTTTCTGCCATTACTTTATTCCTTAACACATTTTAGGTTTATATTTCACATATAATGGATTTTTAATGGGACAGTAGCTTATCAATACTGTAGCTGAATCATATTTTTCAACAAATACATGTATTTCTATTTACCTAACACCTGATCCTTAATATTCCAATATTTCATATTTGTATAGCATTTTATAACTTACAAAGCATTTTCATACACATTATTGAATAGTATTAGTTATCTGTGGAGAGAAATGCAATGTTTTAATAAGTCAGTTGTGTGTTCTCTCTGCAAATTGTATACAGTTGCTGTTTTCCCAATATATATCATTCACGTGTGTGTACATACTGGTAGGTGTAGATCGGCAGAGTCAAAATAGTGCATTACAATAATAAATGAAAACTATGCACTCTAATTTAGAATGGAGGTCATCTCGCATAAAACAAAATGACATGTTGTTTAGTGGCCCTAGCACAGATTTGGGTAACGCTAACTTTATGTTCGTGTGCTACAGGGAAATCAAAGTTGTTCTGACACTTCATCTCTTCTAAGACTTTAAGGAACTGTATGGTGTTGAGCGAAGAATAGTCTATTTACTTTCATTCCTAGCACCACAGAGCCTTTTTTTAGTTGAAAATATGTGGTGACACAAAGGCTAACAATTGATATGCAAAAAGAGAAAACTGTACGTAAGGAAAACCTGTACACAACAATGCACATTGCTTTTATACTAAATGATTTGGAATTGTTATTATTCTACACTCGCCCTCAAAATGTCTGCCATCTTGCCTTGCCCACGGAGTACTCTAGAATAATGCCGCCTCCACCCCAGCTTCCCCGGCCACTGCGGTCTGGCTTCCTCCCGCGGCTCTGAGCTACCGCTTTTTGCTCGCGATTAACTAAAATCAGACACTTCTGCACTACTGTCTTTCTGACTTCAGTCCCCTTGGTTTGCATGTCACTGTGCTTCCCTGGTTATTTTCCTACTTCTCCAGTTGCTCCTTCTCAGTTTCTTTCTCGAGCCCCTTTCTTTGTATGTCCTTTATATGCTAGAATTTCTTTTTTATAGTAAACTTTAAAGACTTTATTTCAATGTCATTCACTTATATTTCTTGGAATGGGGATATATACAGTATTCACCAATAAATACTTAAGGCTTTAAATTTACAATTACCCTATCTGTAGAAACTTGAAAGTTATTCCAATTAAATGAAAAAAAGTACAAAAAATTTATTTTGTTCATACAATTCAAAATGTATTTTAAAATGACAAGCAGCCAAAACCTTTAACCCCAAATTGAGAACTGTAGTCTCATAAGCATAACAAAATAGCCACATTCTAACTTACTTATCTTGGTTATTAACAGTGGAGGGAAAATGCCAAGGCTCCTACATAAGACAAAGCAGACTGACATGCAGATCCCCTTTGGGCGCTCAGAGCTCCATCCCTGATCATTATTTTTATCATAACAGACAATTGCTGCAACTTTTTAAAAAAGTTTAAATGGACTCTTGGTATTATTGGTGATGCTTGCTAAGATTAAAGAACCCCAAAAATGAGAATCAGAAAACGACCCACAATTAAAAAAAAAACCTGAAGGGACTGACTGCTACAGGGTGTCATCTCGTGTTCCACACAATAGTGGTTTTGAATTAGACGGTATTTTTTCCCTAAACAAAGTACCTCGTTAAATATCTGGTAAATACTTCGCAATCATAATAAGTGCTGGAGGACTAAGCTCTAGAGAAAATTAATGTGATTTGCTTGACCTAACATAGTAAGACAAATCTCAAGCATCATCAAGATTAGGAACTCAATCCGTTGGTCCCCAAGCCCTTAGGGGAAGCCCATCTATATGGGCACCACCTTATGAAGACTTGCTGCTTTGCTTCCAAAATCCAGAGAGTAGCCAAACATTAAAATGGACACTTGCTTTATAAATGATCTATTTCATATACTTGTAAGACTAAAAAAAAACTTTCCAAAAGGTCAAAAGAGATATAATTACTTTATCTCCTTACTTCAGGTAATTCTGTTAAAAGATACTGACTGAACTCCAGTTTTAATCTGTAAAGTTTTGGTGTAAAAGCAAATGTACTGGGGCACCTGGGGGCTCAGTGGGTTAAGCATCTGCCTTCGGCTCATGTTGTGATCTTGGAGTCCTGGGATCGAGTCCCCCATCCTGCTTCCTGCTCAGACAGGAGTCCGCTTCTCTCTCCCTCTCACTGCTCATTCTCTCTCTTTCGCAAATAAAAACTTTACCAAAAAAAGTGCTAATGTATTGAAATTCAGTAAAGTTTTGAACTTTCATCTAACTTAAAACAACTATGCATTTTGGTGAGTTTTTACAAGGTGCACTCTTGATCTGAACACTTTTTTTTTATTATGCTGGAATCTTTGAGAGTTATGGGACTCTGCTTATCCATCCAGACTCTGTGTAACCCAGAGGACTGAATCAACCATAGAAACGAAGCTACAGCTGTGGTTTTCCCTGAGGGTGGGAATTTTTACAACTGGACATGTCTCTCCCATGGACCTAGGCATTATCCACATGGAGCCATTACCAGGAATACTGGGTCCTGCTTGGGACCTGGGGTTTCTAGTGAAGGTGGCTACACATCCACGCCCGTGATCTTGTTCCTCGTAACGGAGCTGTCATGTGTGGGGAGAGGGCAGAGCAAAGACCGCTTTGTGGTCTGCCAGGAGGATTCCTCCTACTGAAGAATGTTGCTGTTGCTGTGAAATGTTTTCTGTCCTCTAACTGAAGCCAAACATGGCTTGCTGGGAGTATCACTGTGTAGATGAACTCACGAGCCAGGTCTTTAATTTCATCCACTCACTGGTAATGATCATTTCTAGATCTGTGGCTGAGAGTCCTTGAGAAACGCGCTCAGGAATATCCCGTAAGTGTCTCAAGCTTATAAGTTACTATCCTCTTGCCAGTCACCCTCTCCTTCACTCCTCTTCTTCCCTAATAGTTTGTATGGTTTCATTACCTGTTAACTGACCAATCCCAATCTCCAGTCCTGCTTCACTCCTCCTGGACACCTTCCAGTTCTTAAAACAGTTACCAAATCACATTGATTCCACCTCCTAAACAGCTCTCAGGAAGTCTTCAGTTTTATTAACTGAAGTATCACTTCAGTCGATTTTCCCACCGTCAGCTGTACCCTACGTTGTCCCACTCCAGCAGTATTTCTAGAGGGTGAATGTTGAATGCTTGCTTCAGTAATTATTTGTAGGACAAACTCTTTAACAAGGCTCTTCATGAGTTAACTCCGTGGCTTCCTTTCCAACCAACCTGTCTGCGGATGAAGCTATGGCGCCCTCAATATAGCAAGCCCTTTCTCATGGGCACACCGTTGCCCACACTACCTGCTCCCCCAGTCGAGTTCCCTCTCAGGGTTTGTCTCTGACCACTCTCTGCCTCATATGTTGACTTCAGGAGGAGTGTCCCCATGTGTGAGGGATGTCCCTCCACGCACAGCACCGAGCCAGGGGCTAGAGGGAATACTGGCTTATGCGCCGTTTAGCCACGGTTCCTGAGACATAACTACATATAAAACTACATATAAAAATGGGGCAACAACATATACAATCATGACTTTCAAGTGTATTTATATAGTCTGGGTCTCTAATTTCATTTTAGGTCCAATTGTTTTTATACAATTCTACTTGGATATTTAGCCCCTCAATTCAGATGCCTGCAAGGAAATTTAGCAATATCTTGCCAAACTTGTACTGTTTCATTTTGTTTCTTTTTATTTTTAAAGTCAATAAATTCCTTCGATCATCAAGACTTAAAGTTTCAGCTTCTTTGGATCTTTTTTTGCTTTTTTTCTTTATCTGATCATGCACCAAACTCATAATCTAATTTCCATAATCTATTTCTATGACATGTCTTTCCCTCTATCTTTCTTTTTGACTTCGCTACTACTATCCTTTTAACAGAAGCCCTTCTAAATTCATGGGTATCTCCTGATTTTCCTGACATTAATCACTCCATGCTCAGCATTTTATCCATCTATCTGGTCAACATTCTTAAATCCCCTTTCTTACCTCACTTCTCTGGGCTGTGAAAAGATGTTTGCACCCCTCCTTCTCTCATCCTTTCCTTCTAACCGCTCACCAGATTTTTATTCTCTCACAGACCTATCATTTCCTTGCTATACAAAATAGTACTATTCCAGTTCAAGTAGTAATGATCTATCCTTTGGATTCTCCCCTTAATCTTCTCTTGTCCCCTTGCCTTCAGTTTCATTCCATCCTTTTCATTTTCCAACATTCACACCAATTATCTTTTTCCAATGACAAAGAGGATTTTATCTGTAGGTTAAGCTTAAGGGTCTGCCAAACTGAGCCCCCCAGTCAGGCTCCCTGCTCGGCTGTGTCCCTGCTCGGCTGTGGAGTCTGTTACTCCGTCCTCCCTCTGCCCCTCCCCCACAGCCTCTCCTGCTAGCTCTCAAATAGTCTTTAAAACAAAAAACAAAAAACAAAAAAAAAAACAGGGCGCCTGGGTGGCTCAGTGGATTAAAGCCTCTGCCTTCGGCTCAGGTCATGATCTCAGGGATCTGGGTTCCAGGCCTGCATCAGGCTCTCTGCTCAGCGGGGAGCCTGCTTCCTCCTCTCTGCCTACTTGTGATCTCTTTCTGTCAAATAAATAAATAAAATCTTAACAACAACAACAACAAAAATAAAAAAAAAAAGTCCCTGGGGCACCTGGGTGGCTCAGTTGGTTAGGCAACTGCCTTCGGCTCAGGTCATGATCCCAAAGACCTGGGTTCGAGCCCCACATCGGGCTGCCTGTTCGGCGGGAAGCCTGCTTCTCCCTCTCTCACTCCCCCTACTTGTGTTCCCTCTCTGGCTCTGGCTCTGTTTCTCTCTGTCAAATAAATAAAATAAAATCTTAAAAAAAAAAAAGTCCCTGATTAGAAACCTTCACTGCTTCTCTAGTAGTTACAAAACAAACTTCAAACTTCCCAGTTGGACATAAAAACACTTCACATTGTACCTTGATCTCTATCTCTAGATTATCTCCTTCCTACTAGCAACACACTCTATAGTCCTGTCACTCTGAACAAGCTCGTGTCCTTAAGGGGCTGTACCTTTTACACCACTATAGGCCTGGACATGCTCAACCCAACCTATGCTTCTTCGTTAGACAACTTCGTCCTTCAACCTTTCTTCCCAACTTTTCATTTCATACTTGATCACGTTGCTAATATTTCTGTAATAGACCCCCTTACATGTATTACCTGTGTATTACAATGTAGCTGCAGGCCTGTCCTGAGAGGAGAACGGCATCTCACTCCTAGGGTCAGCCATGCCAATCACTGCCAGGCTCAAAAGAGGAACATAAGACACTCAACATGGTTAGCCTCCTGTCTTTCTGGACAGTTCTGTTACTCATCAATTTGATGTCATCCTTCAGACTGTTGTTGTTCTATCACTCTTCTCCTTTCATAGACTCCTATATCACTCTTCTCCTTTTCATAGAAAAGCTTTTATCTTTACTTTCTCACTCTCCATTTCTTACCAACCCATGGCAATCTCTTTTCTGTCCTCATCCCATCACTGATGCTACTCTGACGGAAGTCCTAGGGTGACTGCTTACTGTGAAACAGGGAGGAACCACTGCTCCACGGTGGCTACTGTCTCTTTTCCAGATTCACTTTCTGTGCTTCTCCACTTATCTCTGCTTGGCAGAGATGAAATGATCCTCTGCCTTTTATCTATGGCTCAGTTTGGCCAATGGAAGGCACTAGAAAGAGCCGAGGTAACAGAAGAAAGATGATTCTGATCACTAGTCTTCTAGCTTCCACTGTGCTGGTCTTCTCCACGGAGGACATGGGGTCTGCCTGGCAGCCCTCTTCTGCAGGTACACATCTCCAGGTCAGATCTATGGGCATAATACTGATTCTGTGGTGGTCAGTTCTTGGGGGGCTCCTCCATCCTGTTCTGGCTTTCCACTTCCTTCACTAACCCCTCTTCCGTCACCCTTTTTAAATGTGTCAACCTGTTGCAGGCCAGGATCACAGCTGTGTTACTGATTCCCTAGAAGCCATCTGATCTCTACAAACTGCTTTTTTCCAAGAAACTCTATCCTTCTTCAGTTTCCATGATTCAACCCCCTTCTAGTCCTGCATCAACCTTTCTGCTCCTATCTGTAGGCTTCTTTCTTCTACTTCCTTAAATGTGGCTGATTTTGATGCTCTGTCCTAGACCTGTCATCACAGTACACTCTTCCACCACTCTTGGCCCTTGCACACACTCATCCCTCTGCCTATTGGAGTCCCCCGGCCCACTTGTTTCATAAGCAATTCCTATCTTCTTCAAAGCTCTATTGAAGACTCTTCTATACCATGAGGTCTTTCCTGAACTATAATGAACTATAATGAAGACTAAGAAAATGCATTTAATTGTTCTTAGCTTGATCAAGGCAATTACTGGCCACACATAGTCTAAAAATGGAAGTACTTTAGTAAATAACATTATGTACAGGTAAAATATTAACATAATGTCTGAATTATAAATGTCTTTATATAAATAAATGTTATATAAATTTATCATTACTTATCTGGTACTCTTCTATGCTTTTTGAAGCACTGTTTTGCTTCTCTTCTAGACCATACACTAGGAAGTGTATCTTACAGTATCACACTCCCATATCCCCTTCACAATGCCAGATCTAGTGCCACACATGTTGTAGCTTCAATAAACCTTCACAATAAATCAATGGAAACAACTGGCCCAGGGCACTCTGGTTGATCTACTCCACTGCCCGGAGATCATACATTTCAGCTACCCCTGGGGAGGAACCAGGACACACGAGCTTTTTCAAGACATCCAAGAAAGATTTTTCCATAAGGAAAAACCCATTTCTACCAAAAATTACTCCCTTTATCTAAACTTATATTACAACAATTCAACACAATTTTTTTCCTCTCAGTAAAGATAAATAATGAACATCAATATTTTAAAAATGGTTTTAGTGATGGTTTCCATAAAAAATTATTCAACATAGGCAGCACTATAATTCCAAAGACAATGAATTAGAATTTTGCCTTATTCTTGGGCAATTTATATTGTACTCTACCTCAAATTAATCTGCAAAAATAAAACAGTAAACTCTACAACAAAGGGGAGGAGTAACTGATGTAAAGGCCTACAAACTCAGAAGAAAGCTATTTAATTATTATATATTGATAATTATACATCATCATGATAAATTACTTACCTCCAACTTATTGTTGGTCTGTGGGAAGGGAGGAGGTTTACTTCTGATTTTAAATTGGATTCCTGAATTTGCTTGAGGGCTTCTTCCAATGGAGGAACTGGTTTTTGAAAAACTAAAGGGATAATAAAGAAAAATCAAATAGTACAGAATCACTTCATCTTCAATTATCTCTTTTTATATAATTTAATTGGTCAATAATAAAATACTACTTTAAAACTTTTGGAAAAAGAAAATACTTTTTAAAATAGTGTAATTATTTTAAATTTAGATATCTAATTCTCCACAGAAAAACTGTTACACTGCCAAATTTAAGAATATTTATCTGGAAAAAACTCTGAGAGATGTCCAGGCACTTCATTCTGGCATGCAAACCCCACTGTATTTGATCTATTGATTCCACAAATTTCTGACAAAATTTACTAAGAGTCTTTTTTTTTTTTTAAAGATTTATTTATTTGCGAGAGAGAGCAAGAGCATACCAGCGAGGGAGGGGCAGAGGGGGAGGGAGAGACTGTCAAGTAGACTCCCCTCTCCCTCGCAGAGTATGGACCCAGAGGTGGGCTTGATCTCTCATCCCTGAGTCCATGATCTGAGCAAAATCAAGAGTCAGCCATTCAACCGACTGAGCCACCCTGCTGCTCCAAAGTTTATTAATACTTTTAGGAAGAAAATGGAAAGGTATAAAAAAACATCAACTACTGTTTACTGAGCACTTACTATTACAGACATTATTTTTAAGCATGCTATATTAGCTAATTTAATCCTCACTACAGCCTATGAAGCAGATGTTATTTGAATCTCCATTTTGCAGGAAGAAACTGGGGCCCAGTTCAGGGTCACAGATTCTGTGGACATTCCTCTACATACTGTAGCACACGTCTAAGCAACCCTGCTTCCTCTGTGTGCCTGCTTCCCCGAAGCCTTCCAGTATGCGCTCTGTCCTTAGCACACTCTGCTTCTACTCCTCAGTATTCTTCTCATCTTCCTGCTCCACGTGAAGCACAGCCATCTTCTAGGGATGCTGCTTCTCTTGCAACCTGCTTAAATGGAGGCACTATTTCCCTACAATCACGTATCACAGACAACTCAAGGCATGGAGGTAGGGTAGCTGACTTTTTTTTTTTTTTTTTTATTGTTACTAAATTTTTTTTTTCCAGTGTTTCAAGATTCATTCCCCATTCCCCACACCCAGTGCTCCCCGCTTTAGGTGTCCCCAGTACCCACCACCAGGCTCTCCCATCCCTCCACCCCCCTCCCTCCAAGTCCCTCAGTTTGTTTCTGTGTTCAAAATCTCTGTTGTTTCGTTTCTCTCCCTAGATTACCCTAGTTCCCATTTGCTTTCC
>PITA01015987.1:0-48115 GCA_004023965.1 Spilogale gracilis
TTCTCTGTGACAGGAGGGAGAGCAGGGAATTGGGTTCAGAAGCCACTGTGCCTATGGAGGCAGGAGTTCTGGTGACAGGGGGATGACACACTTCTGGTTGCTTCTATTTTCTCCATGAAGTGAGATTCAAAGGCCCCAACCAGGACTGAAGGGTGGGAGGTCGGGGGCAGGGGAAAGGTGTGCAGGAGGTCCCCTCAGATAACAACAGAAGGACATGTGGCCCGGGGAGGATGAGACATTGTCACCAAGGAGTGCCAAGGGCCCACTGGGGATCTGTGCTCATCACGGACAGTGAGACCAGTCAACACAATGGTGTGTTTTCCTCGGATTTAGGGAAGTAGAGGGAAGGTAATTGCATTTAACTGGGTGAGGATTTAGCCAGGCAAACCCAAAAAGAGGGTCCCAATGGTGAGATGGGCTGCAGGACCTCGGCCAGGGAGGGAGCAGAATGGCAATGTGAGGCTGGCGATAGAGAAGAGGTAGTAGATTCTTAGTGCCAGGAGGGGAAGATGATCGGCCCCATTTTATGGGTAAATAGACTGAGATTTAGAGACATTAGTTGTATATATGGTCAGTAGAGGGACTTTACATAGTGAGTGCCGGGAAGGTGAGAAAATGCCAAGTACAGATATTGGCAGTGTCTCTCTTTTCCCTCTTCTCTCCTTCCCCCTCCCTCCACACCAGAGAGGGTGACCCACCATTCCAGAACCAAGGATTTTCCCAGAACATAGCACTGTTAGTCTAGGATCCGGCAGATTGCCTGGCCAAGTGCACCTCCTTCATAGACCCCCACAGCCCTCCAGCTTCCCAGGTCCTCGAGAGCTGAGGGCAACTTACCAGTGAAAGTTAAATGCAGCCTCAGTGCATTTTGAAAGCAGGTGTACGGGAGAGAAAGAGAGGAAGAGGGTGTGAGTGAGAACCAGAGGGAGAAGTGACAGAAGGCAAACGGAGCTTGTCCCCACCTCCCACCCTGTGTGATTGCCAGCTGTGAACCAGTGCTCTTTCTTGAAGACCTGGGAGTCCGAAGTGAGGGGATGGAAATAGGACCAACTATCACATCATATGTTACTTTTAGAAAGAAAGAAAGAAAGAAAGAAAGAAAGGAAGGAAGGAAGGAAGGAAGGAAGGAAGGAAGGAAGGAAGAAAGAAAAAGAGAGAGAGAGAGAAAGAAAAAGAGAGAGAGAGAGAAAGAAAGAAACTAACTAACTATATATATTTTTAAAGATTTTATTTTATTTGAGAGAGAGAGAGAGAGATTGGGGAGGGGCAGAGGTATAGAATCCCAGACTCCACACTGAGCACAGAGCCTGACCTGGGGCTTGATCTCATGACCCTGAGATCATAACCTGAGCCAAAATCAAGAACAGGTTGCTTAACCGACTGAGCCATCCAGGTGCCCCAGAAATGATACACTTTGGATAGGTAACTTATTTTGAACAGGTAACCTCCAAGGGTCAAAATTCAAAGGACACCAAAGAGTATACAGGGAAAGTCTGCAGTCCTCTGGCCAGATGCCACCTCTGAGGTCAGTGTCTTGTGCTTTCTTGCAAAGATGCTCAAAGCATAAGGAGCTTTTCCTGTTTTGTTCACCATTATATCTTCAGAACCGAGAGCTGTGCCTGACACAAAGGGAGAATTCAGTCAGTATTGAATGCAATGAACGAATCCTTTGCTCTTTTTGGTGTTCCGCTGAGCACACGTGCCACAATTTATCAAATTGTACCACTTTTGGCTTTTTGGTTCTTTCCACACTTTTGATTGCATAATTAATGCCACAGTAACATGGGACCCATGCCACTTCACATTATCTATAAACCAAATTCTGGATTCTCTGTGAATCTGTCTGTAAACCAATTCCTGGAAGAGGGATTGCCGGGTCAAGGGGAGATAGGTTTTTTTGTTTGTTTGTTTTTTAAATTTTGATGGATAGGGCCAAATTATCCCCTCGTATAAAAACTTCATAATTTACTCCCATGCGTTTAGTATACATTTTATGTATCGTCTTTTTCTTTAGTTTTAAGCGACCTTCCAGTTGTCTGCTCATCCAGCCCTCCCCTGGATATACATGGGTAACCTTAGCATTTCCCACCAATTTGTGACTGTTTCTTGTTTTATGGGCTATTATGAGCATTGCTCCGGCTTCTGAGGCCAACCTTCCCAAGGGTGTCGGGCACGTCAGAGAGTTTGCAGACCTGCAGGCAGGTGTTCAGGATTGGTGGGTGGGAAGGGGAGCAGGGGAGAAAGCCTCCGCTTAGGTAGGAGTATTTTGGTGAGGAGCTGGGGATACCCAGAGATACTCAGCCCCTTGGCTTTCTTTCCTCAGGAAATTTTCCCTAAAGTCCCCAGGGGATTTACCATTCCATTTACCACTATCCCTTCTATCAATCTGTGTGTATTAAGTTCTCAGCTCACTGTAATTACTTATTGATTAGCCCCAGGAGACCTCTAGCATAGATGGGGCAGCAAGGATGTTTCTTCCTGAGCCTCAGGGAAAAGAGGAAAAAGGTTCAGACTGCAAACTCATGCTCTCAGCAACTTGCCCCATCTCTCTGTCCTTGCTGATACTTGGTCTCCCTCCAGCAATGATCCATTCCCTCCAAATGGTGTTTTAATTCCTGCTAACATTTAGCACTCCTGTGGCAATGTCTGGCTAGACAGTGAGAACTCTCCTAAGCTTCCAGATGTCTACTTTTCAAGAGACTTTCGAGAAAGGAGCAACACGTGGTTTTGCTCCCCCGCCCCCCACTCCCCTGCTCCCCTGCCCCCTGCCCAGCAATACATTCCTGCTAGTCATTTCCACACACCCGGAGCAATGATGATGGTCTCTGGAGGTGTGGGGGAATAAATAGTGTGCCTGTGCTTGGAGGCTTTTATTCAGACTCTCATCCATCCATGCATTCATCCTTCTCTGGAGCATTTGAGCACCCCCTTGGAGTCAGGCTTTGGGCAGGTGCAGGTGGAGGAGAGCAGAGTATGAACAAGACAATCGGGTCCAAAGAGCTGGAATCCTGCCCTCATTGCCTCGCTGTGATGAAATGCCATTCACAAAAGCATTGGATCAATTTCAGATCTTAGTGAACACACAAACCTTTCCCTAAAAGGAGACAGAGTTGGGTGCGGGGTGTTGTGCATTTTTCAGTTTTGGTATTTGGCTCCTATATCCTAATCTTTGAGTCCCCCTCAATCAACAGTAACAACATAGAGACCTACTATGTGCATAATTCCATGCTAGATGCAGTGGGAGGTTTTTGGTTTTGTTGTTGTTTTTAACTATTGTGTTGAGCATGGAATGACCAGCACCTAGGACAGTACCCGACTGTTGAATGAATTGAATGAATCCTTTGTTCTTCATGGTATTCCACAGAACATGTGTGCTGCGATTTATTTAATTGTGGGGATTTGGGAGTTACAGGGAACCGAGTTCCAGTCCTCAATAGTTCGGGACAAAGCCAGGTTGACCTTTCCTTTGCAGCATCTCAAGGAGGAGTTTGTGACACAAATTAACAAGGCAAGCAAGACTTGGGAAGGAAATGTTTCAAATATCTAGAAGAGCTAATGTTTCCAGCCTCCTCAAGCACTTTAGAATCGTTCATTTACATTCAAGTGGTCAAAAGCTAATTTTAGATCATTCCCATCTATTCCTGAATCCTAAGGACTTTTGAGTGAAAAAAAACGGAGGGATGAGTTTTGTGAGCTGGGTTTGAATTATAGATAGCATGCTTCCAAAAATGTCGAAGCGGTGAAGCGGGTTCGCGGTTCTGACTTCTTCATGAATTCAACCTCATCCTCCCACAATTAGTCCTCATTAATAAGCCCTCACTGTCTTTGCCAGAATGTGAGATGTGTGATGCCCAGAGCAGTGCCTGTTCTGATTTACCTCTCCCTGTGCGTGGAATCAAAGGCAGGAGTTCATTAAGCAAATTAATAGGAAGACGCAGTTTCAAAAGAAATATTTAGTCTATCAAAGGAGGTAGGGAGGATTTTTTTTCACACATTTTACAAGTCATTCATTCACAGGTAAACTGTGCTCGTGCTAATTAGAAGTCATTATTTGAACTCATAAAGCGTGTCCCCACTGGACCTGTATTGGAGTCTTTGTTAGATACCCTGAAATCACTGTGTGTCCTTTCGTATAATAAGCAAAATAAAATATTCCATATTTCTTTCTAGCATGAGGCAGTGAGGTGTGGAAAGACCATGGCTCTCTGTTTAAATGCCCATGTCACCATTTTCTGGTAAGCACTCACCAAGCGTTCAAGTGATGTTCATGAAATGGAACCAGAGGCCATTCGGGTCGACTTTCTGAAGCTCAGAGCCTCAGTTTCCTTGCCTAAGAAAACTGGACTAATAATGCTGAAGTGTTAAGGATTGTTACTATGGCAACCACTCCTAGGTAGCAGACGTTATTGTAGGTCCTTGATGAATGTTAGCTCATGGACTCTTCATCAGAATTAACTGGCATATACTGTCTGACGATCCACCATTGGATCGTTTTCCATTTCTGTGCAGTTGGACAAATGATCTTGAATTTGACTATGTTGTTGGAAGTGGGGGTGGGGTGCTGTGAAGTCTGGGGGTGCCAGGGTGAAGGCTGCACCCCACTGGCAGGAATCCCACATTCAGTCCTCTTGAACAGCTCTGTTGGCCCCACGGCATCCCTTCCCACCTGCCCCACTGTAGATTACGACCCCGGGGGCTGGGGAAGGTTTGGCACAGACCCTCTGGCTTTGCTTGGTCTGTCTCACTCATGTTTCTTCCTCTGCCCTCCCAGCTTCCAGGAATCCGCCCAAAACAGCACTCCCGTGCGCACCTGTCAGTATCACGGCTCTAACCCATTCCTATACTTCACTCTGGGGATGGACCCTGGGCTCCAGCCATCCTCGGCCGACTCTCCTCTGGCAGACCCTGTGCTCTGTGGGACAGACCCCTCGCAGCTGGGGGGGGGGGCAGAGTTTAAATGATAGGGACACTGAGAGAAAACCCATTTCTTTCTGTGATAAGGTCTCAAAGGAAAGGCCGGACAGAAATAACTTTGAGGGAGGAAATGATGTTGTCCCAACGGTAGGTCCGTGCCGTACTAAGAAGGAATTTGGTGCCTTAAGTCTGGCTTTCCCCATCTGCTATCAAATCAAGTCACAGAGCTTAACCCTTAAAAGAGCAGGACAGGGAAGGGGAAAAGGCCAAACCGATGGACGGTTTTGGGTGAAGTGCCAGCATCTACGGAAGCTGCTGTATTATTTACCTAGATGCCTGCGGGGCATTGGCTTCGGCCCCTGGGGGCCCGTTAACTCTTCCGGACTTATGCTCTTTGTAGACAGCTAAGTGCTCCCAGAGCCCAGGATTAACCTCTGAAGAATGGGGGCAGGTATGAGCCAGGAGGAGCAAAGCACGCAGAAGGGGGCAGTGGATGGACAGAACGGGTAGAGGGGATTTTGGTGGTGTCTGCCCGGTGCCCCACGGCACCTCTGTCATAGTGCATGTCTCACCACATCTTTGATTTTCTGTAAGCTCTTGCAGAACAAGGACTTGAAATCCAAAGGTGCCGAAGAAAAGTAGTTGCTCAGTAAATATGACAGACCCGGAGTACCAACGTGCAGCTTACCATCTAGATGTGTCCCTCTCCCCAGATGGCTAAGCCCAGGCTGGAAGTCTCCATACGTCTAGCATTCTTCTATTTTAAATTTAAATTTTAGGTTAATGTATGCTTATTTTGGCTCAGGACCATTGTCTTTAGGATGAGATTTGAAAGACCCACTTTGGGTCCCGAAAACAGGTGCGGTATCCTGTGGCCGGATTTGTGGCCGGATCCTGGCTTAGAGACTCTCCGAATACTCCCCACCTCTTATGAGCCATTTCATCTTCATTGATCAAATCTGAGACGGGATCCAGGCTCCCCAGTCCTTTGGAGCCAGAGACTTATTTATGAACGCAGGGTATCTTGCAGACCCACTTTTGTAGTTGATTTTGGTATTTATCCTTCAAACAGTGAACAATGTTCATTGAACATTATGTGCAAGAGGACATCCAGTGACAGGAAGCTCCTTGGACATTCAGTGGCTCTTTTAAATAAACTTACATTTTATCAATCAAACGTTTATGCTAATTTTCCAATGAGTAGCAGCAGGCAGACAAGCATGATGTATTTTTTTATTTACTTATTCTACCAAAAATTATTGGTGCATTTGAGGATGGCCCTAGAGCCACAATGAGGGGCTGGGGGGAGGTTCCCTAGTCTTCTTCCTGCCCCAAGGTGGTGGTTGGTCATCTCTAATCAAATCAGAGGGAGGCCCATCTTTCCAAATAATTTTAACAACTCACAAATGACTTCACTCTTGGATGTCTCTCATTTAATTGTTACAAAGTCGGGAGTCCTGGCTGGAGGTTAGCCTGGGGACGCCTCGGGAGCAGGTGTCCAGACTGCAGGCATTAAATTGTCTGAGAGTTTTTTCAGCCAAGGCAGAGAGAAGTAACATCTTTTCGATGAGATCTTGAGGGAAAGAAGAAATGCGAAGGGAAGGGTGGAATCAGCCTGTGTTCCTGCTCCGTGGCCCAGGCCTGTGAAGTTCCTACCACACCCCTGTGAGGGAGGTGATGTGGGCCGAGGCCAGGAAGCTGTCCTGGGCAGGTGCTGGGTGAAGGAGGGGCTTTCTGGCCCTTCCCTCATGGACCACAGAGGCTCTGGCCAACTCAAGGCACAAGACGAGACCAGTTAGAGTTGTCCAAAGCAGCGGGACTCTCCACGCGATGGTCACTCCATCCCAACCAACCCAGTGGCTTCAAACACCCAGCATGTCCTTCTCTCCCATGGTCCTGGGAAGTGTCTGGACACAGCAGGCCGCCCCTGATGCTGGCCTCACTTGGGTCTCTTGCGGTGTGGTCAGAGGGCAGCTGTGGCTGGAGACGTCTAGAGGCTCAGCTGGGAGGCTAGCTAGGACAGCTGGGGCTGCCTCTTTCGGTCATTTCAGGGCCTTTTCACGTGATCTCTACAGAAGGGTGGGCTGATGTCATCCGTGGAGGCTCAGGGTCATTAAGAGCACAGAATTCAAGTGGAAAGCCCAGAAGGCGCACGGCCAACCCTTCATCTGCAAGTTCCGCGCATCACAGAGCTTTAGGGCCACATTCAGTGTGCAGGGGGTTACGCCAGCTATGAGGTATGGTTCCCTGCATGGCACGGGAACCCCGGTTTGGGGGCTCCAAGGGAAGGCACCCTGGCCTGGAAAGGAACAGGCTCCCCTGCCGGACCCAGGGGCTGTCACACTGGGGAGGTGCTGCCCTCATGTGGCTGCCTGGGCTCAGCACAGGCACAGAGCTGAAGCTTCTATTGAAGCTTGTATTACAGCTCTGTCTTGGAGTGAGTAGGGGTGGTGTCTCTAGGGTCTCGCATTAAGGAAATAATAGTAAAAACAAACAAAAAAGTGCTTTCTTCATGTTGATGTGATGCAATCACATCCATATACTGAGGAATCTTATGTTACCTCACAGCGTTGAAGGACGGGGTGGGGAGAGAGGAAAAGATGCAGATACTCAGTTTACTAGAGCTGTGAATCATGGAAGTCTCCCCCTGTATATTATCTGATCTTGACAATAATCCTACCCTATTCCCGAGTCTATTTAAACATGTAGAAACGGAGGCTTAGAGAAGCGAATTTACTTCTGAAGACCGCACAGCTAGCAAATGTCAGAGCTGGGACTGAAAATCAAGCCAGTCTGATTCTAACGCGTTGATTTTCCCCCACCTTTCCCAGCTGCCCGTCCTCCTTCTCCCATGCATCGACAGTTCTGCCTGAGCCCATGCCCTGCAGAAAACCTCCTAATGGGCCCCAAACCTGAATATTTAATGTTGTCACTATGGCTTTTCTTCCTTTTAATTGAGGCTTTTACCAAAGTGACATTTTCCCCTTCCTCCACGGATCGTCCCTGGCTCGGTAATGACATGTTTATTCAACACAGGGCACGGAGGCTGTTTGTTCTGACAGCTGTCCCACCTGAACCCCCACCCCCATGTGCAAGGGTGTGGGGAGCAGAGCTATATCAACCACAGCTGGGAGCATAGGGCGAACAGCAGGGTGGCCCCATGCTCTGCCATTCAGCTGACATCGGGGCAGAGCAAAGATCCTGAAAGGGTGTTGTGACAAGTGCGGGTGCCCACTTGCCTTTCAGGGCTCAGCGGCAGTTTCTGGACCCAGCAGCCAGCTTGCTCAGTCTGAGAAATGCTGGCGAATGTGATGATGGCTGAGACTGATTCAAGGTGATGTTAAGATTCACGCTTTCCTTTTTTAAGAAGAAAACAAAGGGGAAGGAGTGTGCCCTTTATTTAAGACAATGGGAGTGTGTGTTGGGAGGGGTATTGATAGTTTTCTACTTATTAATCCAAACTCAGCTGCCTCTTCTACATGTTATTGAATGTCTAACAAGCACTTCAAACTTGCCATGTTCAAAGTCAAATTCCTGACCTCACCTTTACTCTTTTTATGGCTTGTTTCAACTGAAGTACAATTTACATGTAGTAAACCACACAGATTTTTTTTTAATGCACAGATCTTAAGTGCACAGCTCAAAAGAGTTTTATCTATGTGAACATCCAGGTAACTGCAGAATATTTCTATCACCTGGAAAGTTCCCTTAAATCTCTTTCTGGTTAATACCCTCCTACCTGCCCTGCCCCCCCAGGAGAACCGCTAGTCTGACTTTATCACCCATGGATTCATTATGTGTGTTCTTAAACTTCACTTATGTGGAATTGTAGAGTATGGACCATTTTGTGTCTGGATTCTTTCATTCAAAACAGTTTTTGAGATTTGGCCATTTTCTTGTGTCAATACTGTGTTCTTTTATGTTGTAAGGTTTTCCATTGTCTCAGAACCTTGGTGGACATTTGCCTTGTGCTCAGCTTTGGTCTATATTCATCTTTTTCTCTTCCTTTCCCCCAGGTGCATACCTAGGAAAGGAATTCCTGGTGAATAAGGTAGGCATAGGCTTACCTTCATTACAGTTGCTAGCCAGTTTTTCCAACATGGTCTTACACTCCTACCAGCAAAGGATGAGAATTTCATTGGCTTCTTATTTTTGCAAATACTTGGATTTTTCTTGGAATATATAGTAGTATCTGAGTTTGCTTCAAAATTTCGCTTCCCCGTAGAGTTCTGAGGCTGAGCACCTTTCCATTGGCTTATTGGCAATATGGGTATCTTCTTTCACAAGTTACCTGTTCAAATCTTTTGCCCATTTTTAAAAATTTGGTTGTTTGTCTTTTTCTTACTGATTTACATGATTTCTTTTCCTATTGCAGACATAAGGGATTCCTATCTGCATCATGATGAGATACGCATCACCCATGTTTCCTTCCTGGCTGTGGTTTTGCTATTTCACCTTCTCGGTTGTGTCTTCTGATGTGACCTCATGTCTTGTCCTCTCATTTACTTTCCCTGGACCTTTCACACTTCCTCTGTCCCTTCGCATGGCCTTCTGGCTGCTCCTGAGACATGCCAAGAAGGACCTGACCTCTGTACCTTAATGGACACTCTTCCCTCCCTCCAGCATGTTCCACCCAACCCCCTACTGTCACCTCCAGGTGTCTGGATGGTTCAGGCCTTACTGTGTCTGGGTCTCTGCTCAAATTCTGTCTTCCCAGAGAGCTTTCTCTAACCACTGCATCCAGAACAGCTTTCCCTAGGCCCCTTACCCTGTCTTATTTTTTCCGGTAGCATTTGCAACCTTACATGTATGTTTGTCTATTAACTGGTTTGCCTCTCCCGACTTGAGTCTAACTCTGTGAAAACAGGGGCTGGGTCTGTTTTATTCCTTAAGAGCTTCCAGCACCTAGAGAGTGTCCAGCACTCATTGATACTTTTAAAGAAAGTCGTTAAGTGAAACAATGAAATTAGTAAGAATAAGTACAAGTGTGGCGTAGTAACAAATAACTCCCAAATCGCAGTATTGAAAACATCCAAAGGTTTTTTCTCACCCATACTGTATGTCTAATATGGGTTAGAGGGGGAATTCTGTTCGTTATAGTTATTCAGATACACAGATTGACAGAGAAGGCACCATTTTGCGATGCCACCTTCTCAACAGTGGCTCTGAGGTTTCCTGCGGTGAGGGATGAGAGCATGGAAAATAGGACACTGACCGTGAACTTACTTCATCCAGAAGTCGCACATACCACTTAGGCTCACATATCAATGTCCAAAGTCAGGACCATGGCCAGATCTAACTTCAAGGGGTGTGTGCCTGTAGAGAGAGGAGAACTGAAAATCCCAGCGAACACCAGTGATGTCCACTGCAATGAATGATCGCATGAAAGTACGCCCAGATGATCAAGTGAATGAATGAATGAATGAATGAACAAATGAATTCAAGAAATAAAGATGAAGAGATGAGCCCTTGTAAGCAGTTATTGGGCAGTCAATTTGTTAATCTTCTCTCACAATGTTGCATGGGACCAACACTGTCTTCTCCTCAGAAATGGCTGGGCAAAAGAATGCCCATAACCATGTTCTAAGGAGAAGGGGAATATCACTGAATATTTGTTAGGCTTTCATTGTATTCCAGTACAATATGCCTAGTGTTTGTCGGGATGACTAAATTAGATAGTACTTGTCTCATTTAACAATTGAGCCAACTAGAACCCAGGGAGATAAAATATAGTTCAACGTCTTGCAACGAGCTGGCCAGACTTTGACTAAAACACATGCTGTCTCTAAAGCATGCCAAATTACAGGCGTGGTCCCAATGTGCGCTACTATACAATCTTGAACCTCTCCACGTGGGTTATAGCTGGAATCATAGGCATTGTTATATTGTTGTCTCTGTTGGCTTCTTACTAAAGTCCAGTGACCCCAAGCTATCCCAAACCAGGTCAACCTGGCCCATCAGGTCACTTCACCAATGCTATGACCTAACAATTTCCATCCATTCATCAGCGTTTCTTCATTTTTTCATTCAGTAGGCTACTCTTGAGTACTCATGGTGTGCCCCATTCCTCAAGCTACTAAGACTAACACTTGATATAGTGAATCAATCTGTGTGTGCATGAATCCCCAAGCAAATTCTTGGCACTGGGTAAGTCATACAAAACTTTGCCTTGTGGGTTCTTCATTTGCAAAATAAGCATCAAACCTACTGTGCCTTTTACAGAGAAGTATTCTGTGGATAAAATGAGATGGTGACTGTTAAAGCATTTTGGAAACTGGAGAGAAATGTAGAAACCAATTCTCATGTCATAACTGTGTTTATTGGCATCAAAGACAACTTGAACCTCCTGTCTTCTTAATTCTTCTGCTCCTAGACACCCCCACTTACTTATTTAGATTCCTCAAACAAAAACACAAAGTGGGCTGGACAAGTATTCTATTTCTAGAAATCTTCCCTGGCCTAACTGGATGATGGACATTCCTCTTGAGTCTGTAGCCCAGCTTCTTAGGCGATGAGTATGAAGTTTGATCTGGGAAGGACAAGGGGCCCAATACTGCCCGACCCCACCTCAGCCCTGAGCTTATTTAGAGAGCAAATCCCAACTCAAGGCAAGATTTGGCCCCCTCATACAACCTCAAATGAAATCCAGCTTCCAACATTGAATGGAAGGCTTCACGTCCCACCGTGGTCCATATGTGGCTCGTGGCCACTTTGCTTAAACAGTCACCCCTCCCACAGCTGCCATCTTAGATTTGTCTATTACAACAGCGTAGCTTAGTTTTCTAGCAGATGGAAGTAAAACTTCTTGTTCTAGGAAAATCAGCATATTATGACAAGTTCCCGACAGATGCAAAGTAAGCATCTTGAGAAGGAACCCTGTCTTCTTATGTGCACTAGCAGTAGCCCCATTTCTGGGTGGGGGTTTGGGGCAGTGAAATCGGTTGCCCAGAAGTCTCTGCAGAACACAGCTTCATCAGATCCCCCACTAAGCCTCTTGGGTTCTGGCTCGCCAGAGTCCCTCTATACTCCCTACCTGCCCTCCTCCATGCCTACTTCCCTGTAGAAGGAAGTCCATTGTCCCAAATACCTCCATTGTGAACCAAAGGTATGGGGGCTGGTCTGTGACCCTGACTATGTGAGGGTCTGGTTTCCATCCCAGCAACACTACACACATAGAGTCCCTCCCATCATTTTCAGTGAGGTCACAACGGTGGACTCAGCCCACCCTCAGGGCTGCCATCAGGGGTACAGAGGAAGGGTGGGAGCTAGCTCACTTCCAACTCATTTAATTAAAGTCACTCCGCACCCCCAGCTCTGCACCAGGTGGGGAGTAGAATAGGATTTTGCACCCATCCTGAATTTTTTGAGGTGGATGCTGTATAGATCATGTGTCCCCCAAATTCATAACGTTGAAATCTAATCCGCAGTGTGATGAGTAGGAGGTGGGCCTTTGGGTGGTGATTAAGTCACTCTCAGTGACCTAATAAAAGAGACCCCAGAGAGCTCCCCTGCCCCTTCCATTATGTGAAGACACAGTGAGAAGAAGACTGTCTGTGAGCCAGGCAGTAGGTTCTGACCGGATACACAATCTGCTGGCGCCTTGATCTTGGACTTCCCAGGCTCCAGGACTGTGTGAAGTACATTTCTGTTGTTGACAAGTCACAGTCTGTGGAATTGTGCTGTAGCAGCCTGGACAGAGGAGGCAGTAGGAAGGAGTCAGGTCCTCCAAAAGCATCTTCTCACACTTCCTGATCACCTAGACACCTGACAGGTGAGGGAAGGTCATCCCGCCTCCTGTGTCCCCTGAGTCCCTTCCACTCTGGGCCTTGGGACCCAGAGATGTGTGTACAAATAGAAACCCCTCCTGAGATGGTAAAAACGGAGAGCTTCAGTAAGTCTCTGG
Organism: Spilogale gracilis; assembly: GCA_004023965.1. Taxonomy (NCBI): domain Eukaryota; kingdom Metazoa; phylum Chordata; class Mammalia; order Carnivora; family Mephitidae; genus Spilogale; species Spilogale gracilis. The sequence goes on from PITA01015987.1 coordinate 12,818, forward strand.
GTGGTTTCCTGAGATCGGGGTCACTTTATCAGTCCTTTTGATTATTATTTTTAATCAGGTTACCCCCAAGGATAATAAGATGAAAATGTAATAATAACTCTGTGTTTATTAAGCATTTTCACCAAGCTGAGCGTTATAGCCATTTCCCCATTTAATTCTCGCAACACCCCTGCAAGGGAAGAGAAGCTGCCTACATCCTAGGGAGGAAGCAGCTGGGACAGTGGGAAGCTTTCACATGCTCTTGGCTCAGAGAGCACTGTCAGTGGGGTCTTCTGAGCCATGGACAGGGAGCAGCTCTTTGGATCGGGTGGGTTGGATGCAGCATCTCACAAACCCATAAAAAGGCCTCTGGATGGGAAGGAGCAGGCAGGCTTGGAAGCCCCAGGAATCTGGACAGGGCACCTCAGTGCCAGCCTCAACGGGGCAGCTGGGCCTTCCTGGAGTAGAAAGCCAGCATCACATGCTGCTTCCATATCGCTCCCACCTTTATTAGGATTGCTAGTACTCCTAGTGAGTGGGAGGCACCCCAGAGAGGCGCCCAATGCCAGAAACGTTATCAGCAACTGCACACTTGTCAGCCATGGTGTGCTAAAAGCCTCCCCCGTCCCAGCCTTGCCCCGCTGAACAGCAGGCTCCCACTCTTTTTGCCTTTGCTCCTTACCTATATTTTGAGCGGGAAGAAAACGGTGTGGTTTTTTTCCCCGTTAATATCCATTTTACAACCATTTGGTGCAAGAGCTGAGAGCTGTCAGAGCGGTAATGCATTGCATCAAATTAACATATTTTCCTGAAATGGTAATTACAACCTTTTTGTGTGCCTCTGAATACACATTTTTTGAAGTGTGAGTGAGGCACTGACATCAAAGTCTCCCCTTAAATCATCGTTATTAGTGCATCTGTCCAAATGATTCACAGGAAATGGCTGGCAGAAGTTTTTAAGTTTAGAGGAATTTAAAGGTGAGCCACAGAGCTTCTTGAGAGAAGTTGGAAGACCGGGCACCTTTAATATGTGTCTGTTCCTTCACACCCTAGAACTGTTCCCAGGCCAGTGATGCTATTCAGTTCAGTTCAAAGCATCTTAATTGAGCACCTCCTATATTAAAGCCTCTTGTTAGGTCACTGATTCAGAGCAAGACATTTGTTCCTGCCTTCAGTCCCAGGAGGAAGGACAGACAGATGGCCTGAAGAGGGAGAATCCATGCAATGACATTTGGACACACAAGATAGAGACTAATCCTGAGTGTGCATGTTGGGGGCAGCAGACACAACCACTAATGGCATTTTTAGAAGATGGCATTTGAGCTGGACCTTGAAGATAGAGCATTGAGGACGATAAACACACCCCAGGTTCAGAGAGGGATTCCTAAGGCACGAGTTTGAGAATGGTGAGAACCCAGTTTTCAGTGCCAACATCATAACGAGGGATCAGGGGGCTTAAGGAGGTGTTCTCTGTATCACAGCCTCCTCAAAAGGAGCATACGAACTGCAGTGTGGCTGGAACACAGGGATAGAGGTGGGAAGGCGGTCGGGCTATGGTGTGAGGCATCATAAACCAGGGAAGATTTGAGTCTTTATCTTAAAGAGACAGAGAAGCCATGGAAGGTTTTAAGGAATGGAGGGACATGAACAGACCTATTTGGGAACCATCACTCTAGTCATTAAGTAGATAATAGATTGCAAGCCAGGGAGTGTCAGGAAACATGACTTAGAAAGATGTTACTAGAGTCTAAGTAAGTGATCCGGGCCGGGCCTGGGACAGTGGCAGAAGGAATGGAGACAATCGGATGGCTTTAACGGGTGCTCAGAAGGAAGACTGGGCCACACTAAATGATCAGTTGATTGTGTCAATAGAGAAGAAGGTATTAATCGTGATTCTACAGATGGTGGTCCTGTTTTTAAAAGTGCTAGAGAAATGTCAGGGAAGACCCAGGACTGGAGAGAAGCTGATGAGTTCTGCCTGGACATGTTGAGTTCTCAGCCCTTCCAGCCACTTTGCTTCTGGATCTGGATGACATCTCTGTCATTTTAACAACTGGGTTGGGTTCTTCTTGTTTTGATGCATAGGGACATGGTCTTGTCTTGGACATGGCTGTTCCGGTGGCAAGGAAGTGATAAACATGGGAACTCCTGTGAGAGATAGAAGAGGCGAAAGGATGCAGTGGCACCCCACAGAAATTCACGAACAGTGACTCAAATTTCAACAGGCTTCATGTAAAGCAGAATGAAAAAGATAGCAGGTCCAAATCATTCCTTCCTTCTTGCCCCAGTTCTGAGGATTGTCTACAGTCCTAATGCCCCAGCAGAAATTTAGTGACAGCCCTACTTGTGAAAATGTGGATGATTCCATAGCTTAGTTGAAACCAGGACCTGAAGTGCCCCTGCCGGGCTCTGTCTGTGCTCTTTGCACTGGTCCAAATGGTCAGCACATCCCAGTCCTGCCCATGGCCGTGGTGGTTGTGCTGGGCACAATTCCAAGGGCCCACACTCTCATGGAGACTTAGTCTTTGCAAACCAGGCCCTTATCTTTATTCTTCATTTACTTGTTAAAAAAAGTAAAAAAGTCAGAAAAAAATGGTAATAATAAATACCAGTGAAGCAACAACATTTGGTTGTTTTGCATTAGGTTCCTAAAAATATATGCATAAAAGAAATAGAGTACAGATCAAGTTAAAGTCCTCTTTGCTCCCCCCAGTCTCTGCCTTCCATGCCTCAAGCCATCAAGATCCATGAATTTGGTTGATTTCCTTCCTGTTCATTGTATTTAAACTTTTAGTGCATATATATATTTATCCCCCCATAAAGATAATGTCGTATTGTTTGGTGTGTTTTATTTAACATAAATGGCACCATTCAGTATGTAATGTTTTATAATTTGCCTTTTTTTTCCCATTTGGTATTGTTTTCAAAGTCTATTTATATATATTCACATAGATCTCGTTGGTTTAATTGCTGTATAATTCGTTTTAGGAATGTACCGCCATTCGGTTATCCATTCCCTTACTGAAGGACATTTGCGTTGCTTCCAAATTTTTGCCATTACCCACAATGCTGCAATGAATATCCTTTTACATGCTTCATTATGTGTTTATACGTAAGTTTCTCTGGGGTGAGTTGGGTATATTAAGTATATACATCCGAGTGGAATTGTGATTGGTGCTTTAGTGAACATGTTCATTCTTTATTTGATTAGGTATTGCCAAATATCTCCTTATCGGGAGTGGGGGTAAAGGAGTCAATACAAGGATCACCTTCAGTGGGGCGCCTGGGTGGCTCAGTTGGGCTTCTGCCTTCAGCTAGGGTCATGATCCTGGGGTCTCGGGATTGAGCCCCGCATCGGGTTCCCTGCTCAGCGGGAAGCCTGGTTTTCCTTCTCTCACTCCCCCTGCTTGTGTTTCCTCTCTAGCTGTGTTTCTCTCTGTCAAATAAATAAATAAAATCTTTAAAAAAATCAGACAATACGTCACCCACCCAGAAATTTTTATACACTTCCATTTGCCGAGAAGACATGGACTCCAATGAAAACTACTGCTTTAGTGACACGTTCTTGGAAGGGAATGTGTCACAGGCTTAGGTGTACTGTGAGAGGAAGGGATTGGAGATAATTGACTTTAAGATCACAAAGACACAGCCAATTTGTTTTTATGTCTTTACCTGGGCAACCAAATCCCTTTAAGTCTGGTTCTCAGCAGAAATAGTGTCCAGATCCCAGGGGATTACAGGAGACAAATGTATTAACTGCCTTGCTACTAAAAATCCCTGGATCAGCCTCCGGTTAGGATGATTCTAGAGCTGGACTGATCCTCTAAGAGGCACCAGGCAGTGAATGACCACATCACTCTGAACAGCGGTAGCCCATGTGGTGGGACAGAGTTTGGGCTCCATAACAATAAGAGGATGGAAAAAGGAGTATGAAATGAGGCCATTGTTGGGGGAATGGAGGGGGCAAAATTTGATGCTCTAATAGACAGCTTTGCGTGTTGAATAGTGCCTCACCAAAATCCGTACCTACCCGGAACCCGAGAATGGCCTATTTTGGAAATAGGGTCTTTCCGAATGTAATTAAGTTAGGGAGAGGGAAATCCAATAAGGAGAGGAAAATTCGGACACAAGCACACAGATGTGTGAGGGCACCTTCCACCGTTCTGGAAGCAGCCAATGCAACTTTCACTTGGGTCTCTTCATTGTCATGTAGGGCAAAAATAAAGTATTTTCTTTTAGCATCACTCATTTTATTTCTGTGAAATTACATATATTCGTTTACATTACTTCAGATTCTTCCATCTGTATTAAGCTTTTTGAAATTCAGCAGTTAGTAAGTACTATCCCTGCCTGGAATATAAATCCCCACTCCCCCCTATACACACAAAAAAAGAGAAAGAAAGAAAAGTAGCCAGTGATGCAGAAGGAGCGCACCACACCCCGCGGGGATGGAAGAGAGTGTGGACACACGCAGGGCCAAGCCCGGGAGCCAAGGGTCGACGATACCAGCAGAAACTGGAAGAAGCTAAGGAGAATCCTCCCTAGAGCCTTCAGGGTTCTGCCAACTTCTCAGGTTTGGACTTCTGGTCTCCAGAACTGTGCAAGAATGAACTTCTGCTGCTTTAGGCCACGCAGTTTGTATGACAGAAGACGTAGGAAACTAATATAGCAGCTTTCCCAGATGTCCCAATTACCAGCCCCCTGGGGCTCACACCCTGTGTAATGTCTTCCCCTCTTTTTTTAAAAGTTTTTTTAAAAAATGCATTTATTAGAGAAAGAGAATGGGAATGGGAGGGGCAGAGGGAGAGAGAGAGAGAATCTCTAGAAGACTCCCCACTGAGTACGGAGCCTGATGTGGGGCTCGATCCCATGACCCTGAGATCATGGCCTGAGCATTCCAAGAGCTGGACACTCAATGGACTGCCCCTCCCAGGCACTCTTCCACATCTCGCTCTTATGTGGGTTGGGCCTAGGAACCCACTCCTAACAAATACAGCAGGTGTGACAGCGTGTCATTTCCAAAATGAGGTCACAAAAGACTTCCATCTAGCTTGCTCTCACTTGTTCTGTCTGATAAAGCCAGGCTGAGAAAGCTCATGTCATGTCACGAGCCACTTTATGGGGAGGCCCCCGTGACAAGAAACTGAGGAAGGTTTCCAGCCACGGAGGAGTGGAATCCTGCCATGGTCACATAAATGAACGTGGAGGTAGAGGTCCCCCAAAGTGAGCCCTGACAGGACTACTGCCCTGGTGGCAGCCTCTGAGGCCCAAAGGCGGAGGACCCCCTAAGCCGTGCCTGGATTCTTCAGCCACAGAGACCATGAAGTAACCAACCGTGAATGGGTTTCTTTAAGCCCCCGAGTCTTGGGGCAGTTGGTTATGCAGTGACAGGTAACGGAAAGATAGGAAGGGTCGATCACAGCAGGTGCCTGGTATCCAAGACCACGAAGACCCCTCGTCCCGTACTGTCGCCTGCTGGGGATGGTGACTTGGAAAAGCTACGGAAGCATGAAAACATCCATCCTCTACATCATGTACACATTCCTGTCCCTGCAGAGAAGGCAGTTGCTGAAACTAAGAGTGCGGGAGTTGTCGTCGGAGGCTGTGTGCTTCAGTGGGACCTCCTTGAAGGGAGGCAAGGGATTGTTTCGGACATCTTCAGACTGTTTCACATGGACCCAGGAACTTCCCCAGAGGACCCTTCCTGGCATGTCCCTTCTCTATCCAGCGTTGCATTGAGGGAGGTATGGAGAAAGGCGGAAAGGAGACCTGGCCGGAACTGTATCAGTAGGATCCCTCAGGCATTCCTATCTATATGGTCGGATATGCTGTAAGCTTTCTTCTGTCTCAGTTTGACTATTTGTAACATTGGAAGTTAGCTTTTATAATCTTTAAAGTTCTCTCCAGCACTTACATTTAATCATTCCTTATAAAATAACCAGGCCTAGGAAAAATGTAAAAGCAACTGAGCATTTATGGGGCTCATCTTACAAAACTCAGGTGTCACCTCCTCTGGGAAGTCTCCCTATGACCTCATCAGATTGCAGGCCTGATTGAAGTGCTCCTCTGATACAAAACCCAGGCACACGTTTATCGATTATAGCTTACACGGTGATGGTTGATTTACAAATCTCTGTTCTTTGCTCTCTCGTCAACACTTGCAGCAGAGACTGGCTTACGTTTTGTTCTTCTTTGTATGCCCAGGGCCTTGTGGAAAGCTTGGGACACAGTGATGTGTATTAACTATTTGTTGAATGAGAGAGTGACTAGATGGATGAAAGGATAATTGGCTCTTTTGCCCTTTGTGGGTATCCTGCATACTGGGAACAGCTACTGGGACTGGAAAGAGCCTGGGAAATTATATCTTTCTCTTGCCACATGACTTGCTGGTGACATTTGCATAATACGGCCCGAGAAGGGCAGACAGTGGCATAGAAACTCAGGATGTGTGCAGACCCATGAGGTTGGGTGACAGCGCATCTCCTTTCTGTTCTAACAATCTAGGGAGCTTAGAGGCAGAGATAATTAATTCATGACATATGCGGAGACATGTGTTAGGTAAATGGGACAAAGATAACAAGGTCAATGCAAAAAGAAAGAAGAGGATCTGAATCCTGAAGTGGTAGAATGGGTTGCCCTATCAAGTACTGAACACTCATTTAACTAGAAATGCCCAAATAGATCACCATCAAGTAGGTAAAGAAAGAGGAATTTAGCAGCTTAAGTGGTTTGTTCAGGGGCACAAAATAAGTGGCTTGAACTTATTCTGTCTCTGCCTCTCAAGGACTTTCCTCCAGTGCATAGATGGGGGTGGTGTTTAGACCATTGCTACAACTAAGGGTCAGTAGGGTAGATAGCCGATAGGTAGATAGGTGGTGGGGCACAGTCTCTGATACAGTCACAAGTAGGAGACATCAGAGTAGTATATATGAGGTGTGGAGGCAAAGATGCTCATCCATTAGGTCCCAGGGTGTGGTAGAAAGAGCGTGACATTGATGCCAAACTGATCTGGGTTTGAATTTGCCTCTTTACCAATGACTAGTTATGTGCCCTTGCCTCGACAGATCATCTATCAGCTTTCTCAGCCTTGGTTTATTTATCTATGGAATGGTAAAGATAATATTTATCATAGGAATTATTGTCAAGATCAAAAGAGATGTGTTTGTGGAAGCACCTAGCAAAAGAATAGGGGCCAAATTCTGCCTAAAGGACTGGAGCGATCAGGTGAGGTGCCTCAGCCACAGGTATTTAAGTCGTTCCAAGACAGGCTATTTAAAAGGAGGTTTGAAGTAAGGGATGTTTGGTATAAATGGGAAGAGTAGTGCAGTATGACAGCTGGGACTCTCTGCTACATATCCAATAGGGAATAGAGGTAATAACCACCCACTTGCAATTGGAAACAAGTTTTGGGGCCACCAACTCGGACCAGGAGATCTTGGCTTAGAGTTAGAAGAGGAAAGAAGAAGAGAGGTGGTTGTAAAATGTGGACGATAGAATTCAGGCACTTCTTTCTACTTTAATCCAAGACCCTACTAACATGAGTGTAAAAAAAGAGGCATGCTCTCATGAAGACAAAGGCTGGGAAAGGGGAAAAGAAAACAGAAACATCAAGACAACTTTGAATGCTAGAAAACAGATGGCTAAGTAAAATTTAACTTTGCACAGCAGAGAAAACTGAAATAAAATGCTTGTGAGATTCTTGAATGGGTAATCAAGGAGCGAATGGATTTTTCTTCTAGAACACTCTGGACATTAAGGGAATAGGTATCTTTAAAAGTGAAGGTATGGTTGGGGCTGAAAAGTAAAAGAATGATTGAAGCACTCAGGCCCCCTAGATTCCCTTGTTGTCCTAGGCAACCATGCAACTCTTCCTCCCCCTCCCAGCAGGAGAGTGAAGTTTTCTCTTTGGAGAAGTGGTGTACCAAAGGAAATCAGAACTCAAGAATACCATGCACAGATTGGACAGAGTGGGAGGTGCAGATTGTTACACAGAAAGCTGGGAATTGGAGAATAGAAAACCTCTAGTCCTTATAACAGAAGATTCCAGGGTAGACAAGATGACCTGCAAGGGAGAAGAGTCTCACAGATACTGACAGTTAAGGTTCCCCTTGGCAAAATTTCTTGATGCCTGCAGAAGCATCCTAATTTAGCCTGCTACTGGATAGCACAGCCCATTCACACAAAACTAATATTTTCTTCACTTTTAAATGTGGAAGCATACCAGACACTAAATAAAAGTAGACAGAAAAGAGGAATCCAAGGAAAACCAAAACAACGCAGAAAGCAGACAGGAGGAAACTAGAGAGGAAGCCTCTGATTTATATCCTCAGACAGATAAGAAAAAATGTCGATACTTCCAAAAATATCTTTAAAAATAGTAAATAAAATATCTTGGAAATTAAAATTATGAAAAAAAATATGAAGTTTAATAGAATGGCCAAATATTTGAAAAAAATCTAGGCAGTAGAATAAAAAGGCAAAGCTATGGGGAAAAGTAGGGATCAGATAAACATCTTAGAAAATTAATCCAGAGGGGCGCCTGGGTGGCTCAGTTGGTTGAGCGACTGCCTTTGGCTCAGGTCATGATCCCAGAGACCCGGAATCGAGCCCCACATCAAGCCCCACATCGGGCTCCCTGCTCGGTGGGAAGCCTGCTTCTCCCTCTCTCACTCCCTCTGCTTGTGTTCCCTCTGTAGCTATATTTCTCTCTGTCAAATAAATAAATAAAATCTGTAAAAAAGAAGGAAAGAAAGAAAGAAAGAAAGAAAGAAAGAAAGAAAGAAAGAAAGAAAGAAAAGAAAATTAATCCAGAAAATTCAATCTGAGAAAGTTTCCAGAAAATGAAGAATTTGGACCAGAAAAGGCTATCCAAGAACTAGTAAGAGAAAATCTTTTGTAATTGAAGGCTATTGGTTTCCAAATTAAAGGCTTATTTTATGCTCAACATAATGAATGAACTCATAAAATTTCAAAGTAAGGAGGGTAATTTAAAAATTCTAAAAACTTTCATAGAGAAAAACAATCACATTCACAACAACAGAGTTCAGATTTGCATTAAAATTATCCACAGCAATATCAGAAGCTAGAAGACAATGGAGAAATGCCTTTAAAACTCTGAGAAAATGATTGTTCTAGATGCCATTCATAGCCAAGGTAAAGATACACAGTAGCACTTTGATGGCATACACCTTTTCTCCAGAATCTACTCGAACTGATTCTTCATTTTGATGAGGCACATGAGGAAAGAGACAGAGAATCCAGAAGCCAAGACTCTTCCCCAAAGAAGGAAAAGGATTTCAAGGATAACAGCAGAGCCACAGATGTAAAAGGAACCAAATCTGATTGGATTCGGAAGATGGGAAATCTAGGAATGGTGTTTCCAAGGCAGGGGAGAGGGTATAAAAATTAGATTATCTCAGGTATTAGAATGTGACTGAGAGAGTTTTGTTTTCTTTTTTTACTTCTGTCAGAGAGTTTGGAGACATGGTTGTGGTGATACATAGAGAGTGGGCAAATAAAAACTTGAGGCAGACATTAACTCCGAAAAAACAAAATATTGTTTAGGAAGGGAAATGTAAATATAGTACACCACACAGAACAGCTATGAATGCAGTTTAGATCAATGAGATGATAATAATAGAACAAGGATTTAGCCAAAAGCTAAATAATTACTGTGTTGAAATTATTTTGCAAGTTGACAGTATGATGTAGAGAAGAATGGGTACATGTATGTGTTTAGGAGGTATAAGGGTTTTAAATCCCTTCGAAAACCACAAAGTCAACGTAAGACAACATATAAAATATATATATGCTTCCTGGTTAAAAATATGGGGAAAATTTCCAGAAGAAACTGCTACGAAATTGAAAATATTTGTCTCTGCTGGGGGTGTAGACCTTGGGATTTGGGAGGGGTGAGGTGGAAGACTGATGCTTTCCATTGTAAGCCTTGAACATTGTATTCCTTTTCTATGCCTGCTTGATAACATTAGCACAAACTGGGTGGCTTAAAACAACTGGAATTTATGTATTCTCCCCCACTTGTGGAGGCCAGAAGTCTGATGTGGGCTTCCTGGGCCAAACCAAGGTATAAACAGGGCTGTGCTCTTTCCAGAGGCTCTAGGGAAGAAACTGTTCTTGTCTTTCCAGCTTCTGGTAGCTGCTGAGATCCCTTGGTTTATGGCCTCATCACTCCAGTCTTCATAGCCAGCATCTTCAGATCTACCTCTGCTCCAACTCTACATAGTCTTCTCTCTGTGTGTAAAATCCCCCTCTGATTCCCTCTTATAAGATACATGTGACGGTATTTGGGTCTTACCTAGGTAATCCAGGACCATCTCTTTCCTTCAAGATCCTTAACTTAATCACACCTTCAAAGACCTTTTCTTCCCCATAGAACATGATGTCTATGGGTTTTGGAGATTAGGACAAGGATATACATTGGGAGGGGGCATCATTTAGCCTACCATAAGCATTTAAGAAATCTTTTTAGTACATTTATATGAGATATGCAGAGATATATAGATATATATACACACATACATAAATACATAAGTAAAAGAATATGTACCATTTTTTGAAATTGTGGCTATCGATGGATAGTCATGGCAGACTTCCAATTCTACATCATGTATTTCTATAAGTGCTCTTGAATGATGAACATATATTACTCATGTGAAATATTAATATGTGAGAGAGGGGAAAAAAGAGGCGGGGAGAAAGATTTCATGCTTTGGCTGATCTACATTTGAGACCAACTAGTTCCAAGTCTTTCATTTCAAATACAAACACCAGGCAAGTCTCCAATTAAGTGACACTGACATTTATGTTGTTCTCTGGAAGACATATGTGTGTTTAAAACATGCAGCTACCACAAGCCAAGAGCTCAGGGGGCTAGAGAGAGGCTTTGTGGGGTTTCAGAACAACAAAGGGTAGTTTTAAACCCAATCTAGGGAGTCATTTGCTCTCACACATAAAACATGTCTGCTTCTTATCTTCTGGATTTTTCCTGTTTCTCTCAGATGTTAGGACATTCCATATCATGATACTTCAAATTCATGTACCACAGCTGAAAGGCACTTAAAGACCATTGGGTCCAACCCCAACATGAAAGAGTTTAGGGAATTCAGAGAGGACCAGAGGGGTGAAGTAGTAATTTCCCAGGCAGCTGAGGCAGAACTAGACCCCAGGGCTCCCGAACCCTGGTGTTCAGAGCACTATCCTATTCTCTAGTCCACGAATCTCTGCCCCTCACTTCTCTATAATTCAGAAAGTCCTACAGGTTTGGGAAGCAGGAAGAGTAGGAGATCCCCAACTCCCCTGGATCTTCAGTATCCCTGAACTGTTGAACTGCCGTGTAGGTCATGTACTCACAGGGATGTCCCGAATTCCTCTGTCAGGTCAAGGGACAAAGTCACAGAGAAGTGGTGTAGGTCGGCTCTTACAGAAGCTGCAGGAACCCCTCTGTCCGCTCCCCTGATGGGTCACCTCGGTTTCCGCTTCCAGTGGACTATCCTGGTTGGGAATTAAGAGATGCAGACTTTTATCCTCTCTTCCTTCACAAGAAGACTTCCGTCTGCCTTGGAACTTTGTTTCCCTGTGTGTCTCCCAGTTAAACCAGTGCCATGCCACCCCCCCCCCCCGGAGGCGATTGGAGCTAGCTGTGGCTGACATCCTCAACACACGCTAGGTGTTTTACCAACACAAAGTTACTTGACGCGCGTAACAGCTGGGAGAGATAAACAGCATGTTTTACAGATGAGAAAACGAAGGTAGCTGCCTGAGATACCAAAGCTCGTATATTTGAGAGCCGGGACGAACTCACATCTTCCAGATCCCTAAACTGGAACACCGTCCATGATGCTACGTTGGAGTGAAATGAAAGGGCGGAAGGGAGATGCTGCTGGCTTCCAGAATGAGCCCTGTTATTTACCACACCAACGGGAACCCCCCGTCCAGCTGGCCCAGCTGAGCTGAACCCCGCCGTCTTCCACCATCTGCAGATCTCCAGCTGTCACTTAGACAAATTGGCCCCTGGGTTAGGAGGACTGGCAGTGAAACGTGCGCATCTTATCATGATCCTTAGACACACACAGGTTGATGTGGGAGGCAGGCTGGACTGTTCCTAGCAAGGGAACACTGATGGAAGATGGCTGATTGCCATCTTAATCCAAAGACTTTCTAGCCAATTAAGTGTCTTGCAAATGCCTCATTCTGACAGTCTCGCATGATCAACTTGGTTAAAATGTACTGTCCAGGGTAATGCTACAAAGATTATCTCAGCGTAGAATGATGGCCGGCCCTGACCAGGAGGGAATCCACACTGTGTCTAGGTGTTCAAACTCTGCACTGAACTAGTGTCTAACCAGGAGAGTCCCTGGGACCAACATCTTGTAGAATTCACCCTATGCTTGGGAGTCGGACCCAGACCTACTTCCTTTCCCTTGCACAGGAGTGAATTGGTCTCAGTACTGTGACAAAAAAATGACTTTTCATCTCTGTATCCTATAGAAGACAGTTATTTCCATGATGAGTTAATTAGCTGTTTCGTTATTTATTTATTGGATGCAGTCAGGTGAGACTGTAGATTATGACTCAGGGCTTGGCCAATCAGACACATTGTGTAGAATTTAAATATTGAGCAGAAAGGTGAGAGACAGAGGGGTCCATCCTACCCCTGAGGAGTCTTTATACCTCACTTCTCAGGGTGTCCCTGCCTCTCCATCTGAGCCCCAGGTACTCCATCTGAGAAGTTCCAGGTTCCTCGCCATCCTGGATACATTGTGATTTCATCAAAAGTAATGTGTCTTAAAACCAAAGCAGACTAACCTCTTCGGAAACTGAACATCAAAATGATAGCTCCACGATATGACATCAGCGACTTTATTCCACTCTCTCTGACAACTGCTTTTTAAAATGATCCTTGTGGAGTTATTCATTTTAAAGCAGACCTCAAAACTATACCCTTCACTTTGACCTTGTGAAGTCCGGGAAGGGGGCAGGGGAAGTAACACGCAAAGAGACAGACATGAAAACCATCAACTAACACTACTAGAAGCTGAGGCTCCAGTGCGCTCATGCCTTCATATTTACCTCAGGAAGATGTTTTGCAGCCTAGAGGCTTTGCCAATGCAAACATTTGATCGGACACACAGGTAAACTGTGGTCGTCTTCAGATTTACAAGGGCTCCCATCATTCAGGTGCATCCTCTCTTAGAGGGCACCCGTGTGGGGGAGGGGGTGACCTGAGAATGAAGAGGGCATGGAATGCAGGGAAGGGGGAGCTCACAAGACAAGGTGGCAAGAAAGGGGTTCCCAAGAAAATCCCGGGATGTGAACTGCGCCTTGCCATGAATAAGAACACAGAATGTTCCAGAAATACGGTCTCTAGTTTAAATCCTGCTATCGCTATTATACTACTAATTGGTAGACAGTAGGTTATAACCTGAATGAATTTAAGGAAGCTGGGAAGTACTGACATAAAATCATACTCCTATATAGAAAACGAAGCTTTTTAAAAAGGCAGTGGGAGCCCCAAACCATCGAAAATTGAGCGAGAAAGGAAGTGAATCACAATAAAATTCTCCAATCAGCGGTGAACAGTGTTTGTATAGCTGTGATGATGCAAATGCTGACTTGATTTAATAGAACATTGAAATAAGATGATGCTGGAAGAATGGGGGAGCGACTGGGGGCGTGGGATAGGTGAGTTAAATATCCTTCTCTCCAGGCAGGAAGAAAAATATGAAAGAGGTTGCTATGGGGATAGTGTACCTGAGGGGCCAGCCAGGGGAAGAATGGACAGGGCTCTGGTGTATTTATTAAAAGACTTTTTGGTTTTTGGTTTTTGTTTTTGTTTTTGAAAAATGTATGCATGTAGTACTTTGAAAAAGTTGTTTTCTCTTTTGTTTTAGTTCTAATTTATCTTATTTTTTCAGTGTTCCAAGATTCATTGTTTATGCCCCACACTCAGTGCTCCATGAAAAGTTTGCTTTCTTAAAAGTCATTACAAAATAATGTAAAGAATTTCCATATTTTTAAGAAGCTTTAGTTCTTCATGATATGAGCTCTCCAAAGTCTGGCAAGCTGAACTTCACAAAAGGACCTATTTCCTGAGGCTTCCTGAAAATAGTGTTTTCACCGCACAGCTAAGCAGATGAAAAGTTTTGCTTGTTTTTGCTTCATATATATTTTACATAAACACACACAGAGACATGAAATGTAACCTTATAGATAAAGACATATGTCCCCCATTTCATTCCTATAAACTCTGTCTCCACTAAAGCAATTAGAATTATAAATTTAATGTCATTCTTTTCAATCCGTGCTTTTTAAAATGTATTTTTACTGCACACACACATGTACTCACACACGTACCTGTACAAATATGTTAATTTACTTTTCACATTTCAGAATTTTCACTTAAATGCTATATCATGCATATATTATTCTGTCACTCACTGTCCATTCAGTGTTGAGACCCATCCATGCTGAAAGATGGAGCTAGTTCATTCATTTTTCCTCCACTGTCATGATTGCCCTAGAGTTTCTTTTCCTTCCCTCTTTTTCTCTTACAAACAATATGGGAGTGAATAGCCTTATATAAGCCTCTTGCTCACCGTGAGCTGGAGTTTCTCTAGAGTAGAGACCTAGAAAATGTCTGGGGCACAGGATAGGCACATTTTCTACTTTATTTATGTATTTATTTTTAAGATTTGATTTCTTTGACAGAGAGAAAGTGAGAGAGGGAACACAAGCAGGGAGAGTTGCAGAGACAGAGGGAGGAGCAGGCTTCCCACTGAGCAGGGAGCCCGACGCGGGGCTTGATCCCAGGACCCTGAGATCATAACCTGAGCCGAAGGCAGATGCTTAATGACTGAGCCACCCAGGCGTCCCCATTTTCTACTTTCTTAAGTCACTGGGTCAGCAGTGTTTTGTAAGTGCAAGTCAACAGTGCTTCCCAGGGATCCTGGCTCCTAGGCTAGGAGCTGGTACAAATTGGGGACTCAGTGGGGGCAGAGACCATATCAGAAATACCATCTGTTATACAGCGCTCCTGCCTCTCTTCTCATGTGAGGCACTTTGGGACAATAGTAGAAAGATGAGTTTATTCACATTCTTTGTAACCAGCTGGCATCTGACATTTAAAGGGCTGCTGAGGTTCTTTTCCCTTTTATACCTATGAAGGGAAAGCTCCAGTTAGCCTACCACTGAGAAGCTGGAAGGTGAAACAAGATAGGATTAAAGACCCAGTAACAGAGACAAAGAGGGTCCCATGGGTATGACATGGATGTACACATTTGGCCGTTCATCCACTAGGTCACTACTTATTAAGAATGTGTCAGGGGGCGCCTGGGTGGCTCAGTTGATTAGGCGACTGCCTTTGGCTCAGGTCATGATCCCAGAGACCCGGGATCGAGCCCTGCGTTGGGCTCCCTGCTCGGCAGGAAGCCTGCTTCTCCCTCTCTCACTCCCCTGCATGTGTTCCTTCTCTGGCTGTGTTTCTCTCTGTCAAATAAATAAATAAAATCTTAAAGAAAAAAAAAAGAATGTGTCAGGAGAGGGGGCCCCTGGCTGGCTCAGTGGGTAGAGCATGTGACTCTTGATCTCAGGGTTGTGAGTTTGAGCCCAGTGTTGGGCATGGAGCCTACTTAAAAAAAAAAAAAAAAAAAAGAACGTGCCAGCCATGGAACCAGATCCTGGAGTGGAAAATACCATAAGAAAGGGACAATTCCATTCCAGCTGGGCATGGTGGATGTGATTTGGGAAGGTGGCTCTATCTAAATTCCTTTCCAGCCCAGGTCTTGGGCAACCAGCCTGGTTCCAAGCCATTGCATTTCTTTCCCTCATTTCCCTTTCATTCTTGGAAACTGTCTCAGTGGGACCAGGGAGGGTCACTTGACTTAAGGACTGTTCATCCTAAAACCACTCAGGGATGTATGGCTCACAATCTGCATCAAGAATAGGAATGGCGCTAATCATATGTGCTTAGGATGCTTCTAGATGAGTAGTGGAATCCATCCTCACACTGGCTTAGTGATAAAGAATGTATTCTTGTGACAGGCAGTCCTGTGGTAGAACAGGGGCTGACTGTGTTGTGCCCCATGATTCGTGGTGTCAGTATTGTCCTGACCAGCTCTTCGAGGGGTCAGAAGGACCCCAGTAGAGACAGAAGCCAGAGTGCTGTCTGGCTTACATCTTGTGGGAATAGCCATGAGATCGATGACGGTCCCGTTAGTGATTGGGCCAGCTGAAGTCCTGTGTCCACTCTGGACCAATTGCATTTGTGGGGAGATTGCCATATACTGATGGGATAAGCCTGAGTTCTGAACCCAGCAGTAGAAAAGGGATGGGCAAACTATCATTGGTTTATAGCAATGACATTTCACCCCTGCAGGCTGTAGTCAGTTTTCCCCCAGTCACATGAGTTCCATTAGGGAAGGAAGAGAGGAGAGGATACTGGGTAGGAAACAGACAGCATCCACTGTCATAAAACCATGTATCAGAGTTGCTGGAGATGTATAGAGTACTGGGCTTGGTTCACTCCCTAGCTGTTAGTTCCCTTCTCCACACTGGAAATCCAGCTCTTGCCCTGCCCTGTTGTCTGGGATAAACACAAACAAGGAAACACATGAAAATTTCACATCCATTTGGGTTTCTCATTAAGCAGAGGTTCCTGAACACCTTCCTTTGCAGGTACAAAAGGAGAGGCAACCTCTCTTTGCTTCCAGAGATCTCACCATTACAATTCACTCCCCTGTGCAATCAGACTCACTCAGGGATGAGTGAAGACAGGCAGATGTTTTGGGCCCCTTTATAAAGCCCACGCCGCTTTCATAGTATGGAGACAGCTGTATCCATCAGGTGCCCACAACCATAGCGTTCTCAACACCCTCGGGTCAATTTCTGCCCTTCCAACTGTTGTGGGTGTCCCTGTGTTTCCCACAGAGATACCTGGAAAGTGCAGGCCATTCCAGAGCCCCATTCCCATTTCCCTAGCTAAGAACGGGAGCTGATGGCCCCATAGGAATTTGTAGGGGGGTGGGCACGGAGGTAATGAATGATCCACATGTCCGTATGTGGAATACGGTCACCTAAATGTACTCAGATTTGAACACAATAGCCTTTGGTGGTAGGGTGGGAGGATGAAGGAGACATGACATCCATTCAAAGTTATCCAATCAAACGACTGCGTTATTGTGTGAGTAACTATAGACTATAGTCCAGGAGTTGTTGCTTCTTGCCGTGGCTTCCGTGCCATTCCTAGGACACGACTCTCAGGCCAACCGTAATCTGCCACTCAATTCCGTATCTCACAGGTGAGTGGGTGTAATCATGTATCAGGACGATTCTCATTCCATTGGGATCCATTTTTGAAGTAAACTGTTTGCAGATGTCAGTGTTCCTACCATTCGTAGTAAAAACTAAGTCACAATGCACCTCGCAATGGATGCCGACACACAGCGGGCCACAGGAGCAGCCTGGTTTTGTAAGCAGCTTTCATCTAAACACACACAAATGCACAAAAAGAGTAAGAAGTCGCCAGGGCCAGAACACATCTCTGGTGGACAAGATGAAACCACTTGAACTAATAGGCCTGCGGGCCACCTTGCCTTTGATAAAGGTGGTTTGCAGAATTTTCCAATTAACACCTATGTCTCTGCCAACACACACACTATCCCCTTTCCCTGCACCTGAGATAGGGTGTGTGGGCTCTAAATTGCGCCCAGATCGAAAGGAAGTGAGGTTGATGGGGCTCTGAGAAAAGATGTGCTGATTAGTCTCCTTTGGGCCTTCTCAGGTTGCTGTAATGGTTTTGGTCCTCAAATAGTAGCGATTCTCTTTTCTGAAGCAGCAAAATTACAGGCAATTGCTTTTGGGAAAAGCCAAATAGCGGATGGCTTCTCCTCTGACCAGATTTATTTTAATTCTCAATAAACAGAATAATCGCATCCTTGCTGGGCTCTCCAGGTCATTAGGGAGGTTCAGACTGTGACCATAGCTGGGCATAGGACCTCCAACCAAATGCAGTCAACGACATTCAATGGATAATTAGCCTCTGCTATTGTTCAGCTGCAGAGGAAATGGCCCATAAGCTCTCTGGATCCTTCCTTTGGCACCTGCCACCCACAGTCATGTTGAAGGGGAAAAGGACAGCGCGAAGAGATCCGAGTGGCCCAGGCCACATGGGGGAGGAGAGCTTTCTCTAAGAGCCCCTGTCTTCTCCCCTCTCACAATACCAAGAGAACAGGTCCATTATGGCAGGGGGAGGGAGGGGCCCTATCTTCCCAGGGAACAGGACTGAGACAGCAGGATTCAGTAGTTGGAAGACTCTATCCTAATGCATGAGAGCATTGTCATGGGTAGCACTCCATAATGGCTGTCTGTGTCTGTCCCTTCTCTCATTTTGACCCTCCTATGGCTACACCCCAACTCTTTCTGGGCAGAGTGACCCAGTTCCCATCTGAACCTATCCCTCCAAACTCCAACTCCCTAGGTCTCTACTGTGAACCTCCCTGGCACTGACCCGCCTCTGTTTATGGACTGTGAAGCTAGAGAAGGTGAAGAAAGGGTTAGGCGCCTATTGTATGCCTTGGACAGTACTCGATGTTTTAAATGTCATCCCATTCAGTTTTTATAATAATCATAAAAGGAAGGCATTCTTCCTGTCCTTGCTGTGTATGATAAAGGCCCAGAGAGGTTAAGCAACTTGTCCAAGGACACACAGTAAGTAAGAGAACCAAGATTTAAACCTGGGTCTATGTGACCCCAAAACCTGCACATGTTCCCCTCAGTCATTCATGCGAGGGTCAGCTAGACTGCATTTGGGCTTTCCTTCCAACCCCTTGCCCTTTCCTGATCCAACTCTACTGACATGACCCCAGATCTGCCCCCACCCCCGACCCCCATCCAATCATGGTCTGAGGCTCTGGCTGCCCGGGCCTAATCTACAATTGGGAAATGATCTCTTGAGATCTTCTTTCAAGATTTGCTGCCCTGGACTCTGATCCAGTCAACTGTGGCCAAGGTTAGGGCTGGGGGGCCATCCTCACTGATCACAATGTAGCCATTACTATGTGAGAAGATAACCACTTCGGGCCACCTCCCTCGAGAGGGAAGCATGCTTATGGCCTTGGTCTAGAGAGGAATAGACTCCACTGCTATGAGAATGTTCCCACTGCCTACCCTCAGCAGGGTGACCCAAGCCCCCCAGGTCCCGCACCACTCATACCCTGCTCCTCTCAGCCTTCCCTCTTGCTGTCCTGTTCACCTTAGTGCCTGTTCATGGTATAGCCTTTGTCCATGAGTCCTTGGTCCTAAAAATGTTCTCCCTGTCCTCCATTTGCACCTGGCTCACCCCTTTCCCTCTTTAGCTTGGGCATTCTTGTTAGTTTTCTATTACTGCAAATGTAGTGGCTGAGAACAGCATTCATTTGTGACCTCAGTGTCCATGGGTCAGCAGTCTGGATTGGCTTAGCTGGGTCCTCTGCTTCTGGTTCCACAAGTCTGCTCTCAAGGTGTGGCCTAGGGCTACATTCTCCCTGGGATACTAGACAGGGGAAAATCCACTGTTCTTTTTTTAAGATTTCTTTATTTATTTCAGAGAGAGAGCGTGTGTGTGTGCAAATGGGGGAGGAGCAGAGGGAGAGGCCGACAAGCAGACTCCTGTGGGTAGAGAGCCCGACATGGGCTCAGTCTCAGGACCCTGGATCATGATCTGAGCTGAAACCAAGAGTTGGACACTTAATTGAGTGAGCCATCCAGGCGCCCCAAAATCCACTTTCAGGCTGACTCAGATGGTTGGCAGAATTCATCTGTTTATAGCTATAGGGCTGAGGTCCCATTCTCTCATTGGCTACATCCAGGATTGCTCCTTTGGCTCCTGAAGTTCCCTGCCACATGACCCTCTGCCCAACAAGATGATTTCCTTCTTCAAGGACAGCAGGAGGGCACCTCTGGACTCATGGGAAAGCCTATACCCCACTTTAAAGGGATTCCAACTGATTACATCAGGCACACTCAAGGTAATCTTCCTTTTGATTAACTTGAAGTCAACCCACTTGGGACTTTAATCTGTAAATCCCTTCACCGGCACCTTCTACCATAACCTAATCATGAGAATGGCATCCATCATCTCCACTCTAAACTGTAAGTTTATCAGGCGCATAACACCTGGGGTAAGTGATCATGGTGCCCACAGTGTTGTTTTCCTTCAGGAGACCTTCTCTGTTATCCACAGGTGGGCGTAGGGCCCCTGTGTCTCTAGCTTGTTTTGTGAAATACTTTCTTTATGTGTCAGCCTCCCATGCTGCCACAGGAGCTCATGAAAGACTAGGGGAGTGAGGCACCTGGGTGGCTCAGTTGGTTAAGCAGCTGCCTTCGGCTCAGGTCATGATCCCGGAGACTCGGGATCGAACGCCACATCGGGCTCCCTGCTCGGCGGGAAGCCTGCTTCTCCCTCTCTCAGTCCCCCTGCTTGTGTTCCCTCTCTGGCTGTGTTTCTCTCTGTCAAAGAAATAAAATCTTTAAAAAAAGAAAGAAAGACTAGGGGAGCACTTTGCCCATTATGTTTTCTAGGGACTGACCTTCACATGTAGCGCATGGAGAAGCTCCATAAGTACTTGTCCAGCTGAACTGGGTAGGAATCATAAATGTAAGCTTTTCTTCTTGGCCAGGGATGGTTGATACCCGTTGTGTGTGGCCCTTCCCCAGCATGGTGCCCATGGCAGACATCACTTGTTGATAATAGTCGTCCTGAGCTCTGCCCACCCCCAGCCCCAGGGTGTCTGCCTACAGCAGACACATGTTACTCCAAGGACCTATACCTTCCTACCTTGCTTTCATCCCCCTGACTTCTGACCCGCAGCTCAGAGGCATCCTGTCTCTCTTTAATTCTGCCGGCTTTTTCCTACATGCCCCGGCCTTGTGGACCTTGATTCTCCTGCCTGGCTTCACCTTTGCCTGCTCCTTGGGCTCTGGAAGCACCACCGTGGAATCTTCTGCCGCAGCCAGCAAACCTCAGCACCCACTCCCACTCGGGCCAGCTTAGCTCTCCCACTGGCACCCATGGCTTGGACTTGCTCCTTGTTCTGAGGTGGGAACCAGACTGAGAAGGTGGCCATGTGGGAAAACAGCCTTGACCCAGCCTCGAGTGGGAGACTATCAAAACATCATATGTGAGGAAGTCGCAGGGCTCTCAGTGTGCCAGTCCCCCTGATGGAGAGCCCCCAGCCATTCACTTGAGGACAGGTATGTCAACACAAGACCTCCTAAGGGCCTGGTCCTTATTTGATGTAGTCAGGGGAGAGACATGGGCATAGTACCAGGCACTGTGGCCCTTTTACAGCTGTTGAGAATCTCTAGGTCTCAGTCTGCTTATCTGACAAGTGGGGCCACACCACCCAGGAACTCTGAGATCTGGAATGCTGAGAGGATCGGGTGTGGAACAAATGGCCAGGATGGGCACAGCTAAAACCAGGGGACTGATAAACTCTCCTCTAAAGAGTAAAAGGACCAAGACTCCCAGCTCCTTTCTCTTAGAATTCAAGTAAGCACCATCTGGCTGGTTAGGCTCCTTCTTTGTTTTCCAGGAGACAGGCAACACTTTGGGGTGTTGGACTATGCATTCCACAGATAGTCAGTCCCTGATGGGAAACATGATCTTCAGCCATCCCTTATCAAGGACGAGCTGTCAGGGTAATTTAGAGCTCAGGCAGGAGACGCACATTGGAGAAGGTCTCCGGAGCACGCAGTGGGGAAGGTTGAAGATTCTGGTGAAGGCCACAGGCAGGCAGGCAGTGATGGATGGGGGAGTGGGATGGCCAGAGTGGACAGCCATTCATTTTCGTGCACAGCATGGGAGGTGGTTGTGGTAGATCGGTAGAGCTTACTTGGGCTGAAGGGTTGGTTTCTATCTCCCTTCCATCTTCTATCTCCCTAGACAGACAGTGTCCTCTTCTGCCACAGGGAGAGGGACAGAGCCCAAGCCTCACCCCTAAGAGAAAGACATGACCTCAGGAGAAAAGGGAAGATGAGGACAAGTCCAAGGTCAGACTGGTAGACTTCGTCGCCTCCAGAACATGTGCTGGTGCTGGGGCCAAAGAGGAAGGGGGGCACAGAAAGTCCAAGGGCTGGCTGCTGTCCCTGATTGAACACACATCACTACTGGTCTTTGTAACATGCCCTAGACCTCACACAAGGCCTAGCCTTAGCACAGGATCCTGCTGTGATCTATTTCCCAACTTGGTACTGGTCGCAGCGCTATTCCCGCAAGATGCTGGCATTCCTGACTTGGACCAGTTTGTTCCTCCTCTGAAATCTGATCATGGACATCTTTTCAACAATAATTTTAAAAATGACATGAATATAATTTCCTCAATTTTAAGGAAAAAAAAATTTCCTCTGAAACCATGGGGGCCTGCTGTTTCCTGTCAAAACCAGAACCTCGAGGAGATAATGATCAATTTAGCAGGCAATTATATGTTTATTATACTCATTTTAGCTTCACATATCAATATTTCATGGTGCTCTGCAAAGAGGAACCATCCTCTCTAGTTGCTCTGATACCTGAACACATTCAAGAAGTTGTTTCTCGGGGCGCCTGGGTGGCTCTGTCGTTAAGCGTCTGCCTTCGACTCAGATCATGATTCCGGAGACCTGGGATTGAGCCCCATGTCGGGCCCCCTGCTCAGCGGGAAGCCTGCTTCTCCCTCTCTCACTCCCCCTGCTTGTGTTCCCTCTCTGGCTGTGTTTCTCTCTGCCAAATAAATAAATAAAACCTTAAAAAAAAAAAGTTGTTTCTTGTTGCACTTGAGCAGCCGAGTGTCGCGTGAGCCCTTCCGGAGCCGAGTTCCCAGAGGGGAGGGCCGGGCTCCCAAATCCATCACAGCTGGCAGCTCATTTGACATTTCTGCTTTTTTCCCCCCTGGAGAGTCAGGCCAACACTTTACTTTTGAAGATGCCAAGCTACATCATTTGTAGATTAGGTTAATGTGGCCTAATGTTACTTTTTATGGTAACCTTTAGAAGGCTATGAGCAGAAAGGGTATAGAAAGTGATTAGCAGAGGGGCCCCTGGGTCGCTCAGTCAATTGAGCATCTGTCTTCAGCTCCGGATCCTGGGATCGAGCCCCACATTGGGCTCTCTGCTCAGCGGGGAGTCTGCTTCTTCCTCTCCCTCTGCCCTGCCCCCCATACCACTCACTCCCTCTCTCTGTGTGGATCTCAAAAAAATAAATAAAATCTTAAAGAAATAGAAAATGATTAGCAGAAACCCTAAAACAATAAGCTAGATGTATGGAAAGAACTAGAAGCCAAGTGTACCCACAAATGGCTGAGAATTCAAATATTTTGCCATCAGGAATGAGAGGCTTGTGGGTTGCATTATCTCTCCCCACCCTCCAGATTCATACATGAAAGTCCTGACCCGCAAACCTCAGAATGTAACCTTACTTGGACATAGGGTCTTCGGAGAAGTAATTCATTAAGATGAGGCTATCCAAGAATGGGGGGGTGCTAATTCACCGTGATTGGTATCCTTCTAAAAAGAGACAGAGGCACTCAGACGGGGAGAACGCCACATGAAGAGTGGTGTGAGGTTGCCACAAGCCACGGATCTACCAAAAGCTGGGAGAAGAACCTGGACCAGATGCTTCCCTGGGCCTTCAGAAGGAATATGGCATTGCCCACACCTTCGTCTCAGATGCCTAGCCTCTGGAACTGCAGGATGGTCCATTTCTCTTGCTTGAGCCACTCAGCCGAGTGGTACTTGGCTACTGCAGCCCTGGGACTATCACCAGCCACGGCATCCCTTGCAGTGGAAGGGGGCTCTGGGCTGATGCTGAACCCTACGGTCTGTACAGTTCACTCCATCCCTTTCATCACCTTAGTACTGGGAAACACTATCCTCCAAAGTTACATCAACTGAGAGTAATCTTGGCTGGTTAGAGAGGCTGAAGTTAGCTCTGGTTAGAAGACTTTTGGGCATTTTCTATTTCCTTTTTTTTTTTTTTTTTAAATATCGCAGGCAAGGCAGGCTTAACTCCCAATTCTACTCCTTGATTAAACATTAAAGGTTTGCACTGGCACGGAATGTAGAGTTTCTGTTAACTTGCAATCATGCTAAATTCATAAACCTAATTTGGTTCTGGCATTCAGCCACAAGAAAATGCAAGGGATTAACATTTTCAGACCATCAGGATTGGAAACAAGAATTATTCTGTTATTGTTTTTTTTTTTTAATTTGATCTATCTAATGTGATTTCTAGAGGCCACACACAGATCCTCTGAGCATGGGGTGACTAGGAAGCAAGAAAAAGCAGCTCACCCCCTTCCAGTGGGTTACTTACAAACCTCCAGTGATGGAAGATGTCCCCAGGTGATCATGTGTCGATCTGGTTTATGGAATCATCACATTCTGCTGAGGTCACCTTGTCTAGGCTCCACCTTTTTATAGATGAGAAAGTAAGGGTCAAAAGGTTAAGGCAGATTAAATCATTTGCTGGGGGCTCTACTGTGTTCTGGCCACAGGGAGAGTGTTAGGGTGTCCTCAGGGATCCTGCTACCTGCCATCAAGGGTAAGACGGTCTAATGGGGACAGAGGACAGAGTTGGGCATGCGCACAGTACACTAAAGCAGCACTGAGGGCTTTGGGGCCTTTAGAATGGTGAACACGCAGGATTTTCTGGAGGGGAGACACTCCAGCTGAAGCTGGGGGCATGACTAGAGCTGCGCGGATGAGGAGGGGAAGGTCAGGTGTTGAGGGAAGTGGGGACAACATGAGTGACAGCCTGAAGCCGAGGCAGTCCCGTCCTCCAGCCACACAGGGCCTCACCTGTTTTTCCAGGGAACTCGGGCATCACTGCATAATGGTGGGAAAGTCTTGAAATGTTTCAGGAGGTTTCTGGTTGACTTGTGTGTGTTGAGACAGCTCGGTCTGATAGAAAAGGGGAGGCTGGGCTAGAGAAAGCCGCTTGGGGGAAATCATTCCAACAGCTCGGCTGGGGGTGGATGGGGACCTGGACAGGGCACAGCAGCGGTCCTGGAGGCAAGGGGCCAGAGCCAGACGCCCTGGGGACAGGTTGGGTTTGGATGGCAACAGGCTGCCTCATAAGAGGGCCAGGGGCGACAAAGAGGGCCACAAATTTCCTAGTTTGGGATCAGATCAGGTGGTTGTGGCAGAAACCCAGCTGAAACTACCTAGTTCCCTGGGACATCCAGGGGCCCCACTGGCATCAGGACTTTGTGACATGCTTCTCCATATTGCCTCTCCACTGTCTCAGCTCGGGATCTCTGTTGGCCCCACCTTTGCCCTCTCTAGGTCTGGGAGGCCACCCCCACCCATAGGGATACCTCCAGGCTTATCCTGTCCCAGTGCATACAATCTCAGGGAGGCCCCTGATTTCCTGGGACCATGCCTGTCCCTGGACCCATCTCTGTGGCTGGAGGTTGGGTTCTAGGATTGGCAGCTCCAAAGAACCACAGAGCGGAGTGCCGGGAGAAAGGGAGAGGGAGAAAGGGAGGAGTTGTTCTCCTGGGAAGGAGATGAATGCTGAAATGCCATGACAAAGGCAGGAACAACACGGTAGACCTTCCCCTTGGTGGTGCCATTAGCTAACCGAGAGAGGCGGGCAAGAGAGGCTGGTCCTGGGCTTGAGAAAGAGCTCTGTATGAAGATGCTCAGTCTGTGGGCAGTGGAATATGCAGAGCTTGGTTGGACATGTGGAGGTCTGAGGCTGCGGGGAGGGCTGCCAGCTAGGGCCAGAGCCTGCAGCGAACAGAACAACCTTAACTCCTGGTTCTTGAGCTTACTAGTTGTGTGACCTAGGGCAGGTGTCTTAACCTCTCTGTCCTCAGTTTTCTCATCAATAAAAGTGGGGTATAGAGTTGCACTCGCCTTAAAGCATTATTGTGGTGATTAAACAATGAGTTCATGGTAGGCAGTTAGAATGGAGCCAGACATGAGGACACAGGGATGTGTGACCTCGTGTTACCGAGGAGATCGGCCGAGCAGCTCTGTGGAGGGAGGCCAGGGAGGAAGAGCATGTAAGCAGGAGGGAGGGTCAGAGTGTCAGAGGCAGAAGCGCCCTTGCTAAAGCCTAGACAATTTGGGAAGCCCTCTTAACTACAAAATTATATAGGAAAGCTACTATATATTTAGAAGGGGAAAACACATCCAAACAAATTACACATTTAAATTAAACTACCAAGTACCGCAGCCAGAAGGGACCATGTGGACGCGGCCCAGAGCCCAGGTCCCATTGGCTCGGCAGCAAATGCACCACGGTGGGTGGGGATGAGACCCATGGGTTCCCAAGGCCTTGGGGAAATAAGGTTCCCACCCAGCTCCCGGCAGGAGGATCCACGGCCCCGCACAAGCGTGCACCTTGGCAACTTAGCCTTCTTTCTTCGTAGTGGGGGCAGGTGGAGGGAGTCCTTTGGATGCTTTCTCTAGTGGAGGCGCACCGTGGGGGACCTGGGGACATGGATGAGAGGTACAAGTGTTTCTCAGTGTCTGCAGCGTGCTGAGGTTTAGCTCTGCTGTGTCCCAAATGCATTTCTGCAAACCCGTGCACTCCCAACCAGTCTCACCAGCCTAGGGATGAGCTCTGTTCCCAGAGCTGGGGGTATCCAGCCACCCCCTCCCCGTGGGTGCGGTGGGGACCACTTCCCCTTAGCTCAGGCGGCTGGTGCTCTAGATAGGGCCTAGGGACCAGCTCTCTAGCCTCTCTGACCTAGTGGGGACCATCATGATAGTCACCTGCTTTCCCATGGACCTCTTCCAACTGCTCTGAAGAGAGTGGGGTGACGGCCCAGAGGTGGGTGGCTCCTGTCTTTAAGCCTCTAGCACCTTCCTGGCCTTGCCCCCTCCCTCCATTCAGAGTGCTGTCCAGGAACTTCTCTGCTGGCTGCCCCCACCCACACCCCACTTCCAACCATCCGGGGAGGCACCCCCCCAAACAGCAACCCCCGCAAGCCCCGTACTCTGCCATACTGTATGCTGTTCTCTGCTTCTTTAACTGTAACCCAGGAGCAGAAATAATGCCACACACACCTCCAGGTTATTCCAAAAGCTAAAATCCAGGCTCTTTTCTGAAGCTCACCTGCATCTCCCTTTCAGCTCAGGTCCCCGCACCATGTGTCATTCTGCTGCTTTAGTCCCGGCCCTTTTCTTGCTCCTCAGCTAGATCACATCCTGCTCTACCTCAGGGTCTTTGAACTTGCTGTTCCCTCTCACTGGAATGCTGTTCCCTCGCCTTGACCCACCTGGGTCCTTCTTGGCCCTCACAGCTCCATGTAAAGGGTTTCACCATCCATGTAGGCCCTGTCCACATTCCCCACCCCACATTGTTCTGTCTGGAATCCCGTTGACTGCCTTCTTTTTGGTTTGTGTCCTCACTTTCTGTTCGGAGGACTTTCTGTGAGGGCAGGGCGGCTAGTCTGTTCACGGTTGCATCCCAGGATGTGGAGCCTGGAGCCCCCCAGTAGGCCATCAGGAAATCCGTGCTGAATGAGTGCATGCGAGCATCAGTTCATGACAAAATGAGAAAGTGGTTGTGGCTAGTCCTTGGGATGCCAAAGATAGCTAATGAATTGTATTTCCTTCTCCTTTTCTTTCAAAAGTGGATTTGCTTGTTCAGTTTGACCACTTGTTGAGGAGGAAAAGGGCCAGGGACAGCTGGGGGAAATATCAGGGCAGGGGGCAGGGAGCTGGGGTTCCTGGCTAGTGAGGGACCTGAGACCTCAGCAGAAAGGAGATTTCCTGTTCCAGCTGGACACGGGGGATGATCCAAGCTCTCCTACAACTGAAGGACATGAGGTTTGCTTCTGTACTACCTCGTTCAAGATATTTCTGGGAAGCCTGATTGTGGGAATAATATATGTCTGACCTTTGAACATCCATTCTTGCTCAAACATGATCACACTAAACCCAGAGCCAGCTTGGTTGTCGACAAAAAGCATGGAGCTGAGGAACTGGCCAGCTCTGCCTCTGTCTAGCCTTCAGGCTCAGAGTAATTGACCTGAGCTCTCAGGGCCTCAGTTTCCCCATCTGTGAAATGGCGAGATCCTCCTTTGCCTCAACCATCTCCCAAGGTGACATGAGTCATCAGGGGGACTTCAGAGCAGCCCCTGGGGACGCCCAGAGACCTTATGCTTTCTTAGATGTGGGCAGTCATTTCTCAGTAGCTCTGTGAGACCAGCCGGAGGCAGCTGCCCCCATGTGCTAGTGCAGAGCTCTCTAGACAAGGCCATGTTCCCCATGCAGCCTCTGGGAAGCATACACCTGGGGATTGAAAACTGGCCTCTTTTTGAAAAGGAGAGGTAGACAGGCTTGGGTGAATGTGTGGTACCTGGGTGTCAGGAACTGTAGTAATGACCCTCTGACTCTCTTTGGGCCAATCCCTTCCTCCTTTCTCCTTCTGGGCTGTGTCAGCTTCACCTCTGTAATGTGTGTGTGTCTGTGTGTGTGTGTGTGTGTGTGTGTGTGTGTGTGTGTGTGTGTGTGTGTGTGTGTTGGGATTAAACCCAGCACCATGGCTCATAACTTGGAAATCTTAATGAAAACTCTTCCCCATCCCCAGAGAACAAATAGAAACCCAAACCAGTGAAACTGAGATGCCCTGAAACTCATCCATGGACGCTAGTCAAGAGCCCTAGATAGGAAGGTCTTTAAGAGAATTCCAAACTCTTTTAGGACTTAGGACAAACTCAGGTGGAGCTAGCCCAAAGGTTCCTACTAAGCTCAAGGACAGGGATGCCCCTTGGGATTTCTGGGTACCCAAAGCTGGTCTGCGGAGAGATGTGCTGGGCCAGAGGAAGAAGCTCAGGTGGAAAGAGTATGACCAATCCCATGAGAAGGGTATTAAGAGGCTCAGACACTTCCAAGACCTTCTGTGCTCTTTCTGTTATACCACATTGAGTCAGCAGAGGGCAGAAGAGAGCAACCTTGCTCTTTTTCCAGCTCGCCTTGGAAGGTCTGAGTCCCATGGAAGGCAGTATCCATCCATCCACCAGCTGTTTAAAAAAATTATTTCTTGGGGGGCCTGGGTGGCTCAGTCGTTAAGCGTCTGCCTTCAGCTAGGGTCATGATCCCAGAGTCCTGGGATCGAGCCTTTTGTTGGGCTTCCTGCTCAGAAGGAAGCCTGCTTCTCCCTCTCCGACTCACCCTGCTTGTGTTCCCTCTCTGACTGTCTCTCTTTCTGTCAAATGAATAAAATCTTTTTTAAAAAAATATTTCTTAATTTAAAGGTTGTTCAAAGTTGGACAAGTCGCTTGATCTTTCTGAGCCTTATTAGTTCCTGTACTTAACACAATGAAGAGAGTAGTATCTTTCTGAGCCTTAGTCCCCGCACTTACACAATGAAGAGAGTAGTATTTGCCTCATAGGGCTACAGGTGTAAAGGACATTAGCACATATATTTAGCAGTTTCTGACACAGAACAAGCACTAAAAAATAGTGGCTATTACTATTACCATTATTTATTGATTCACACAATGTTCATTCACTCATTCAATCATTTTAATACATCATGGATTCACCTAGTGTCAGTTATGTGAAAAAATACTGTCCTAGGTGCTAGGAGGGTGGGGGTGAGTTCCAGAGATGACTCAGACATGCTCTCCCAAGGGAGAGAGAACAAACACTGCCGAGTAGCTGCGATCCGCTGTGGGAAATATGGGGGGACTTCCTGCTGGTGGGAGACACCAACGGCACGTTCTTGGAAGGCTGAGCCTTTGAAATAAAAAGCTTCTTGAAAACACAGATGCACAGATCTCAGCCCAAACCCCCAAGATTCCCAGGTCCAGGGATGGAGCCAACTCCTCTGCCTTTTTACAAAGACCCACAAGTGATTCCGATAACGAGCTCGGTTCAGGGGAGCACTCAGCCGGCTCCTGAAATATACACAAGATTCAATCCCCTGAAGATGAAGGCCACCAGAGCCCTGCTCCTTCCTGGGGAGAGCTTTCGGTCGCCATGGGTGCAGCAGACTGGGTGGGCATCGTTGAAGCTTGAAACAAAAGGGATACATTGGGCTTCGTGCCCAGTGCAGGAACCTTCTCCCCGGTGCCCGTGACATGTGGTCCTGGAGCCTTTGCTTGACTAGCGCTCCGCCTCTTTGAGCCTCAGTTTCTCATCTTTACAAAAGGGGATTACATCAGATGATCTTCAGATGCCTTTCAGCCCTGATGTTATGTGACTTTCCTGCGGACAGCACTGCTCTGTAAGAGAGCCTGTTAGGTAAGACCACACGCACTTCAAGGGAGTGCCCTGTGCCCCAGAGAGAAAGCCCAGCCCCTTTCCCTCTGGGGCTTGGGCTCCTCTTGGACGCCAGCCCTGCCTTCTCTTCCACCTGTCTTATTTCCTTTATACCTCAGTTAAAACGAACGAACAGACGACCTTCTTACTCTTCCCCAGTGCCCTTCGCATCTTCTCCCTTTGATTCATCATCTACCATTCTGAAACTCTCTTCATTCCTCCAGCCTTCTCCCGCTCTGCACCTGAATCTGAGCCTCCCAAACCCTACAGGACTTTGTTCAACTGCTGCTTTCCCCGCGAGCCACTCCCTGGTTTCTCCCAAATCAAATGACCTCTCTTTTCTGGGTCTCTGGTGCCAAGCGTGACGTCATTGTCACGGTTCCCACCATCAGCTAACATTTACAGAGAGCCCTGCTGTGTATGTGCTTTATTTTATTGAGTCCTTTCACGAGATCGTGATATTGATATCACTGCCATTTCCATTTTATAGGCAAAGAGACTGAGATCCAAGGTGTTAAATACCTTCCCCCAGAGACTCTGCCATGTATTCCAGTAGTTTTTGCAGGCGTCTCATCTCACGGCTCAACTGAAGACTCCCCCTAGTAATCCTAAACACCGCCAGCTGTATCTCTCGGCCCCATGAGGAGAACTTGAAAACTTGTATGGAAAGATGCAGCATCCCTAGGAAGACAACATTGGCAGGAGTGGTGGGCGGAGAGTAAACACTATGTCTTGGGACACCTGAAAATTGGAAAAATCACTAAGGATCCAAAAAATCAGGGTCCACTCCACTCTACCCCGAGGCAGTGAACTCTGTGTCTAGCAGGGCAGGAGGCCCTCCATCTGGAGCTTCTGGGTTCAGACCTTGCACAGCCTCCCAGGAAATGTTTAGGTAATGCAATGTATTAAACTGAAGACTTAAAAAAAAAAGAAAAAAACTGAGAGTGGAAAAAAAAATACCAATCACAACACAAGTGAAATCAATTTTTAATTTGGCTCTCATACTTGGTGGGAAAGGTGGGCATGATGTCTGGGGGCGGGGAGCAGAGCGGATGAAACCTGTTTTATGAGGCAGTGATAGGACAGACACAAGCCCCTGCCCTTCCTGCCCTTCCTGCCCTTCCTGCATCGTTGTTTTTAATTCAAGAAGCTGCTCCGATGCAGAAAGCTGTCTGCCCATAATTGTCCCGCTGGCAGCCAGCATTAGTGGAGTGTGCAGAACCGGCCCTTTGGGACAAGGGGTTTGAAAAATGACTGCCAGGGGTTAAGAACCAGGAGGTTTATTTTTCATTTGTGAGCAACAAGTTCCACATCCTTCTTTTTATTCTGGGAAATTTTTTTTTCTTGGCTTTTCAAACCTCCAAATGAATAGGGGAAGAAAAAGTGAGCTGAAGTGGTTCCAATTTGCAGCAAGAGTGCAATTTCAATTGATTTAAAGTGGGGAGCAACACGAGAATGATCACAGAAAGAGATTGGAATTAGCCAATAAATAAGGTTCAAGGTCCCAAGCCTGACTTCTCTTTCATTAGCTTTAAGGAATGAGAATAGAAGGATAGATAGGTAGTTCTACCTATCAGGCTCCTAATAACAGCATAACATGATCCATCCAACAGCTCAGGACCCATGCCAGGTCACGGGAGGCACTAAGATCTAATCTGGAGTTTCCTCCCCCCAGAAGCATGGTTGGCTCACAGAGATACACTTATTAATGTCTACCTTCCCAAGAGCTCTGGCTGTTCCCAGCTGGAGGCTCTCATCAACTGAGAAACCTGGGTCCTTGTGTTGCAGTGACCCAGGACCTTCCCAAACGTTGCCCAAGTAGTATACCAGAACGATCCTCCTCTCCATCCTTTGCCCTCATCTTCCCCATATTCCATCCCATTCTGGCTCTCGGTTGTAGGGCCCTGCTTTCATTCCTTCAGTGTCTAGCCCTGGACAGCTTCCCATCCAGTGGACTTGGTCCTGGGGTTGGTGCCGAGTTAATGTGGATGAAGGCTCAGAACTGACTCTAGCACACGGACACACCCGATACGTGTTAGTCTTCGCTATTGTGGTTGTTACTTTTCGGATTTTACCCACCATGTGATAAATGTTAAATTCCGTGTGTGCACATCTGTGTGGGGGTGGGGGGGGTGGTGAGCACCACATGTCATGTTGAGACTGAGAACGGAGGTCAAGGAAGGCTTAGGATAGGAGCTCACACGGCATGCACTTGGAACAGAAGATTCCGAGTCTATATTATGAAGAGCAGGGTGTGTCCCTGGAGTAATTGATGAAGGAGCTGGAGATATGGACAAGAGACAAGGCACCCTTGCGGAATTTGGATCTTCATCCTGTAGGTTCTTAAACCTTCCCGTGTCTTAAAAGCAGACATAAAGGAGCAAGGAACCTGAGAGATCTAGGAACAAGCCCAAAGAAGCTTTTTCCAGGATTGGCATTTTGAGGGAGTCTCATATTTTATGTTTAAAGGCTATTCTAAATGTGTGTTCTACTCTGAAATATAATCCAATATAAAAATAAAAATGATGGAACCCTAGAAAGATGCTCCATGTTTACCTGGGTACATCTCCTGCCATACCCCCAAGACCATGACCACCCAGGAAGAGAAACACCTATGTAGGTGATAGATGGAAATGTAGGGGAGGTATTTAAAAGGAAGAGGGGCAGGCTCGAGTTCATGTTTCAGAAAGATGGCTTGGTGGGTTAGAAGGAGCTGGGTGGCATGGAGTTCAGAATGACGCTTCCTGCAGCAGGTGTGCAGTTCCAGGAGGCCCCTCACCATCGAGGAGAAGAGCCATATTTTGGACTTGTTTGCAACTCTCACTTTTGCCTCTTTGATTCCTTCATTTAAAGGTTTTTAGTCTTGAAGATTCCACATTCCCATGCAATGTGACTAGTTCAGGCTTGGAAAACATCTCTGTATTAGATAGCCCTTAGCATGGCTGGAGGGGTAGGGTCACTCAGGAGCCCTGGGAGGTCTCTCAAGCCTTGGTATGTACTCCATACTGGTATGGCTGATTTGTTCACTGCCTAAAGCTACCAGTCTCTACTTTGGTCAAGTTTGGGCTCTGTGGTTGGTGCCAGGTTGTGTCCTTGTCGCCCATGTCCAGCCTTCCTCTGGACAGTGCTCCTGGCATTGCATAGGTGTCCAGTTCTCATGGAATTTATTACCCCCATCCCCTCACTGTCACTGGGAGATGGGCCCTTCAGGGTAGCTCATCTCCACCTCTCCCTCCACCATCTCCACCACCTCCATCTTCTCTTAGGTTTCCCCCAGGGAAATACGTTTTAATGGCATAAGTCGCCATGTTGCTTCGTGTTATTCTCTGAATTGGGTGCAGAAAGTTCAACAAAAGCTGATCAAGGATGTAGCCAGAGAGACCTGGGAGATGCTTAGTAGGTTATAGAAGTGGTTGTGATGAATTATAATTACACTGAAGATGGAGGAAGTGAGGGGGTCACTTCCATGTCTGTCCATCCATCTACCTGTCTATCGTCTATCTCTCTATGTAGATGTGTGCACACACATAGTTTATATACCCATACATACACCTATGAGTGTGTACTTTGGGGTCCACTGATTTTGCCTTTGTTTATGTGGAAGTGAGCACAAGTGGGTACCACTGTGGCCCTATGTTACCCCTTTTATTTATCATCTTTGCGTGTTGCAGAGAAATGTTGCTTTGTTTCAATTAAGTGATATGAGGTACCTGGGGAGATTTCTGTAGTGGCTGAAATTTTGGGCAGGCATCGTTTTCCAAGCCCAAGGGTGGGAGTTTTGGTCACTTACCCAGGCATGACCATCTGGGAGACAAGACTTCCACAGCCAGATGCAAAAGAGACAGATCAAAAAACCCAAATCCTAACTTTGCTGTTTCTTCAGAGTAGAGGATGCTGGTTCCAGTTGCCTGGGCTCCGGCCTCCTGGTGGTGTCTGTTCCAAAGACAAGATATAGGTCTGAAACCTGCCTGGTGAGCACAGATTCAGTGAAGAAAGCCTCAGTGTGGCCAAGAAGCCGTTTGCTAAGCCAGCAGGGTCTGAGGGGTGTGAGGAATTTATTTTTGCATCCACCTCTGTGCGGAGCACAGTCCTGGCTCGGCAGAGCCAATCGTGATGGGCATTCCTGAATACCAGACTATGTTCCAAACATGTTACATGTATGGGCTCATCTATTCCTCACAATTGCCCTAGGCAGTAGATGCTGTTAACCATGCCCATTTAATGCATAAGGAAATTGAGGCCGTGGTTGGCCTCCCAAAGATGTCTATGACCTAACCCTTGAACCTTGTGAATGTATTACCCTCTATGGCAAAAGGGATTATACAGATGTGATTAAGGTTAAGGATCTTGAGATGGGAAGATGGTCCTGGATTATGCAGGTGGGTATAATCTACGTATATGAGTCTTTGACATTGGAGAACTGTGATTTCTAGCAACAGAGAAGCAGGAAGAAGGCAGCATGAGAAAGACTTCGCCCTGTTGACTTTGAAGGTGGAGGATAGGGCTCACGATCCAAGGAATGTGGGCGGCCTGGAGAAGCCAGAGAAGGCAAGGAAACGGCTTCTCCCCTAGAGCCTCCGGAAGGAACACAGCCCTGCTGGCATGTGGATTTCAGCCCAGGGAGACCATATCAGACTTCTAACCTATAGAACTGGGAGAGAATAAGTGTGTGTTGTGTTAAGCTACGAAATTCATGGAAATTTGTGACTGTCGTGATCAAGAACTAATACAGGTTTTCAGAAAGGTTAAGTAACACGGGTAATCAGTGATAGAGCCGGAGCTGAAACCCAAGCAGTCCAGTGTCAAAACTCATGCTCTTAACTACTCTGCCACATGGCCAATTCTGCTGCCATTATCTACGGAATGCAAAAATGAATAAGAAAAAGAAGGAAGAAAAGAGAGAATATTATAGAAAGAAAGGAAGAAAAGAGGGCAGAAAGAAAAAAATTGCATGAGTTTGATACAACCTTGTGTTCTATCCATTTATATTATGAGGGTATTTCTGCTTGCTTGATGGTAACCAGAGAGCTAGCTCACTCTGTCCTCCACCGCCCCCCCCCCCCCCCC
>PITA01015988.1:0-32418 GCA_004023965.1 Spilogale gracilis
ATGCCCTTCCCCCAGGGACCCCCTGCCCTGGCCTGGAGCCCCACAAACAGAGCTCCAGAGATGGGCTTTAAAGCGAGGTTCCCTCTGATGAAAAGAAGCCCCACTCATCATCACCAAAGTCGCCCAGGATTCTCGAAAGCCGAACCCTGACTCCACAGAGCATGGTGACAATTGACCCTAGACAGAGAGAACAGCTCTTGGACGTGGGGCACCGTGTGCATGACACACACAGCAGCACAGGCCTGACCCCAGGACCTCCTCACAAACGGCTCACGCACCCTGGCTCTCCCAGAGCGGTCTCCAGAGGCTCTGAGGGCCCCCGCCCCGCCCGGGGTCCGGTGCAGGGGTGCACAGGTGGCCGGTGGTGGGGAACACGTCTACCCCACAAGCCCTGTCCCTGCGGCACAGTTCTAAGGCTGTCTATACCCTTCCTGTGGCTCCCACCCTTTTAACTACCTGGAGGACCCCATGGGATGACCTTCAGTGAAGGGGCGGGTGATAAACACCGGTGGGACAGGAGTCCGGGAGCAGCAGGGTCCTCTGCTGCAGGAGGAACACGAGCTCACTTCCTGGAGAGCCTCGCGTGGCTTCGGGACAGCCTGGGGCTGTGTCTGCGTCCTCGGCTTCCATGCTTTCCTGGGATTCGGGAAGAGCATGGAACTCTATTCCGAGCCCGCGCACCCTGCTGTCCCAGAAAATGTTCCTATTCTGCTCTGCAACTCTGCAGTCGCTCCGGGGGCTCCAGAGCTCTACGTGGAAGCTGGAAGGGGTGCATGAGCCTCGACTCGGGGGCAGGTCTTGAGAAACGGGGCTGAGATGTGCTCCTGTCACTTCCTCCAGCAGGGCTATGAAAGCCCTGGGGGCTGGACGGCACGAGGAAGGGGGGCTCGGGAAGCCAGCTGCCCCATGCCACCATAGGAGGCGGAGCCTGGGGCAGGCTCATGCACACTGCTGTCCTGCGAGGACGGTGGGCCCTGCCAGAGAACGGGGCTTGGGAGGAGGTTGCCCCCCACATTGAGAACCTGCTGGGAGCCACGGAGAGAGGGCTGGGCCGTGGCCACACCGCAGGGACCCCAGTCACGGCCACCTCTCTGTTGGGTTCGCTCAGACGTAACCTGGAAATGAGCCACAGGGGCTGTTCAGAAACACAAGTGATCTGCCGGCTGTAGGGCATTCTAGAATTAGGAGGAAAGTTTTACTGTTGATTGTACACATTCCTTTTGGCCTTTAGGTTTTAGAATGAAGCAGAACTAAGAAACCCAACACTTTTCCCAGGCCGCATAATCTAACCAGAGCGCGTAAGCACTTGGGGAAAGGTTCGCTCACGGGAAGGTAAGAGGACTCTCACGCAGCTGAAGCCTGAAGCGGCGACAAAGAACCAACTTTGTCCGGATACAAGCAGAGCCTCCTTCCCTGTGAGATCTGGCCCGGCTCCCGCTGGGGCAGGCTGCAGACCCCCGAGGCGCGGACACAGGCCCACGGGAAAGCCCCGGACAACATGCTGCCCCTTTCCCGTCGGGACTGGACGGCCGTGCAGAGTAAGCACGAGGCAGACACGGAGTCCCTGCCCAGAGTGGCC
Organism: Spilogale gracilis; assembly: GCA_004023965.1. Taxonomy (NCBI): domain Eukaryota; kingdom Metazoa; phylum Chordata; class Mammalia; order Carnivora; family Mephitidae; genus Spilogale; species Spilogale gracilis. The sequence goes on from PITA01015988.1 coordinate 1,580, forward strand.
TCGGCTACAGGGGTGGTGACAGCGAGCTTGTTTTCTGGCTACATCCCCCATCCCTCGTGTGCGGCCGCGATGAGAGACACGCTGACCTGTGAGTGCATGGACAGGGAGGGGAGCGTGCTAGCCCACAGCTCACAGTGGCCCGCGCCACCACCCCGCTCCCCGCGGCATCACGCGCACTCCACGCCAGTCTCCAAAGACGCGCTCCTCTTTACAGAACCCTCATTTACACGATTCCTGTAGGTTCCCCAGCGAGGGGCCCTCTGCTTCACGGCCATGCCGGCGAGTGAAACTACCACGGAGGGGAAGGTGCTTTGGGACTATAGGTGTTGATGGGGACAGGGCCAACTCTTCAGTTGGAAACTTGGGGGGCACTGAAGGCGTCTCGGTGACTGGAGGCAGGCCCGGGTGGCATTACGGGGCAGCATGGCAGGCCGACCATCCTGCACTGAGCAGGCCTGCAGAGTGAAGGACTTCCCACTGACTATTCAGATGGAGAGAAGAAACCACCTCATAATTTTCTGATCTCCAAACTGACTCCAACTTACGCAGAAAATCGAAATACGACTTGCGCAGCTATAGGATACACTGTTCCTGGAATGAGATCAGCACTACTGAGGGAAGTCGACTCGGCTCTGTTGGAATGTTGGGAACGTTCTGAGCAGTAGTGACCACTTGGGAATGTCGAGCCACCAACAGCAGCAGGCCACGTGGTGCGCGAGTCTCAGCGCCAGCGTCAGTCCGTGTTGTCGGCTGTGGCTCCGACCCCGGCCAGCACGCCCGAGACGGCTCCCCTGGTCTTCTGGTACCCCCGGCCGGAGTGTTTCTCTACCCAAGTCCGTGTTGTCTTACCGCCATCTACCCTCATTTCATTTCTTTTCAGTGCAACGGTTGAAACATTATGTGGACTTGACATCACGTGTACCAGCGGATTCTACCACATATGAATTTCATTCCAGGTTCGCAATGAGGATGTTAAAAACTTGTTATAAAACGGGGGCGTGGGGTCTGACAGGCCTGAGAACCATAGCTTTAGAAGTGCAGAGTGGAGCAGGGGAGCTGAGCCTGTCCGGGGCTCGGCCGCGTGGTCCAAACAGCCCGGCCACAGATTAAGGACACGGGGCCACAGACTAAACACAACACGCGTTGTCCATTTTAATTGAAGGTTTAGAAAACATAAAGTTAAGGACTAAAGTGTTGGGGCGCCTGGGTGGCTCAGCCAGCTGAGCGTCCAACTCTTGATTTCGGTTCGGGTCATGATCTTGTGGGATCGAGCCCCTCGTTGGGCTTCCTGTTGGGAGGCTGGAGTCTGCTTGGGATTCTTTCCCTCTGCCCTCCCCTCCTTGCTCGTGTGCTCTCTCTCTGTCTCAAATAAATAAATAAATCTTTTTTATTTTTAAACAGACTAAAGTTTAACTAGTTGCCTAAAACACCAAGTTTCCACCAAAGCCGACTCCAGTGAGTTCTGATCTAGACTGTAAAATTATCAAGGAATTTTATGATAAAACACCAGCCTTCAGAGAGGCCTCTGCCTGCGCTAGGCCTGGGCCACAGGCCTGCAGGGGTGCAGACCAGGGCACCGGTGGAAAAGCCCAGAGCGCCGGGCACCCCCTCTCTGCAGGCTGGGTCACCGTGCTCGGGGCCTCTGCAGGTCAAGCCCACCAGGGTGAGGCCTCAACACCCGCTGGGGTTCGGGCCCCACTGGTCATCAGTTCCGTGGGCTCTGACAAAAATACACTCCTGCCCCTGTTGTTGGTAGTGGTGGTATGGATCATGCAGTATTTATTTATTTACATCCTATTTCCTTTTCTCTTATTTCCAGGGTGATTAACATCCCGCGTCCTATCAGTCTCAGGTGTACGATGCGGTGGTTCAATGGCTCCCTGCATTTAGTGCTCAGGGTACGCGTGCTCCGTCCCCATCACTTACGCGCCCCTCCCGCCCCTGCCCTCTGCGGACCATCAGCGTGTTCTCTATCGTTAACAATCCGTTTGTTGGAAACGGCATCACTCCTGGACATTAGCCCTCATCCTGGGCAAAGGGGGAACCAGCCTACGTGATCTCCGGGAGCTTCCTTCGGTTCTAAACTGCTGCATCTCCACATGAGCCGCGGAGTGTCTCTACACTAAGACTGTCACTGGTCTTTCCCCGTTTTGCTACTAGAAGTCTCCTGACTTTGCTTTTCTGGACAATGAGCCTCTTCAAAGCCCCCCATATAACCAAAACAAACTGGTACGATTCAGGAACAATATTGTTCATGTTACTTTACAGAAAGCAGAGACTAGACTATGCAGCCGAACTCCACAGAGTAACATTCATCCAGTGAAATGTCCCAACACGATCTTTAATTCAGCAACGACTCCTGCTGGGGGGACGAGCAAACACGTCACACGGTGCCCCCTGCTCTTGCTCTTAACCCCGTTTTCTGAGTGGAGAGAAGGTTCACATGTCCTTCAGTAGCCTCAACGAGCTAGAATGACAACCCCAATAACCACGTGGGACCGACAGGTGACAGCAGCTTGGGCCCACCTGGGTGGCAGGTGACAGGTGCCCTCCAGCCTCCTCCCTCTCTCGCTGCGTTTCTGTCAAATAAATAAATAAATAAAATATTTTTAAAAACCTTTTTTTTGAAGACTTCATTTATTTATTTGAGAGAGCGCGCGCCCAGGCGGGGGGAGCGGCACAGGGCAAGGGAGCCCAATGCGGGGCTCGATCCTGAGCCTCTGGGATCATGACTGAGCTGAAGGCAGACACCTAACGGCACTGAGCCAACCAGGCGCCCCAATTAAAAGAAAAAAATCTGGGAAAAAAAATAAAAAGTTCTTTTGTCTAAAAGCTACCAGAGAGAGGAAGGAAAGGTCTGATAAAATGAAGATGTCTCACTACGCATCGGGGGGCAAGGCCCTGTGTCCTAAGAGGCTGCCTTAGGAACCAGAAACGCTTCAGCCCCACGCTGGGGATGTGAGACTCCAGAGGCTGCAAAGTGAGCCTCGGTGAAGGGCTGTACACGCTGGTGACAGTTAACGGCACCAGCTCTGAGTCAGCAGGCCTGGGTCTGAGCTGACTCGCCCGCCCGCTAGTTGGGTGTACTTGGGAAAGTCCCCTTACTGTTCTCAGTTTTCCCTTTATCTGTAGGTGGAGAGAACCAAACAAGGTTCTGGCCGGGCCTAGGGAAGCCATGTACAGAAGGCACTTAGCAGGGCCGACCCCGCGGGGGCCTGTGAATGCTGCCTACCGTGAATACTTAGCACAGCGTCCTCTAGCCTCTAGACCGCCTGGGGACCCAGCCGCGGGAATTCAGCTCAGATGGAGTTTAAAGGCACCCAGAGAAGACAAGCAAGCTGAGAACAGGCCTGGGGGAGCTTCAGAGCACGGAGGCGAGGTTCCCAGACTACACCAAAGGGCCACTCTGCCCCCTCCCAAAGACTACACACCCATTTGCCACAAAATAAAAAAGACATGAAGATCAGAAACGAGGTTGCTTTGAGAAGCTTGATTATATAAACACACAAAGGAAACATTTTGGTTACAATGAAAAGTCATTATATTAAAGATGAATTACTTCCCTACTAAAAGCAGTCATGCTCTCCGACTCAAGGCGAAACCACTTACATGACTTCAAAACTGTCACGTTACCGTGTTAAGGAGAAAACCACTTGAGCTCAGGCCGTGGCCCAAAGCAATGGATGGGTCTCAGGATACACATCTGTGGTGGTGTTGGTTTTGTTGTTTATTTATTCTGGAATCTGGCCAGGGGAAGGGGATTTTAATAGTGGTCTCGATCAAATGCACGGCAATTTTGAATTATTACATCGTGGACGTAGTCAAGATAATGCTTTAACAGGCGTGGTAAAAGAAGCCAGCATAATTTTATCTAGAAAGTCTAAATAATGAAGATTCGGTAAATCCATTCCATGAAAATGAGCTTCTTTATTTAAACAGAAAAAAGAAAAAACAACTAAAATTTTGGTGGCCCACAGCAAAAGCCGTAGGTAATAAAAACTTCTCTGCTCCCTCGCCCGTCTCCAACCTGCAAGCTTACTTTGATAACAGGTTAGCGATTTGAACTTTATGGCCTGAGGTTCTAACATTAATACTTTTAAATAGGAACAGATACTTGGAAACCCGGAGTCACCAGCCATAAACAATGCCCCTGCTGAGTCACAGAGCCTGATTTTTCAGGGATAACAAATTCCTCCTGAACACTGTCTTCTGAGGAGCAAGACATGTGCCCTCACAATTCTGTAGAAACTAGATAAGGACCTCTGATCAGGTAAGACTCCAATCAACTTCGCTTGAGAGCACTTCTGCAACTATAAATAACCTGATTTCCTGTGCTCAGTGTAAGAGGCAGGTTAGACTGAAAGGGTATTTTTTTTTTTTAAATTTGCTAAGGAGGCTTCCGCTGTGTTATATTAGCTCAGGCTGAAGAGAAAGTAACTCTTAAAGCAAAAGGGAAATTCAGTCTCCGTCTCTGCTCTAGGGGGACACTCTTACTCCTGTAAGAAAAGCCCTTTATTTTTGTACCTTAACTGCTTGGGAAAGTGACCCATCTAAAACAAGGCAGGTTTCCAGGGCTCAAAATCTCAGACTCAGCGATGGCTGGGCTCACAACCCCCTTCACACTGACTGCACCCCGATCGCTGGTCAATACTCCTACTCGCCAACACCTGGGGACTTTGCGAGGGTGCCTACAAGGATGAGATGGGGCTTGGGAGCCTGTGTCCACGTCTGACTCAGACAGGCTGTCCTCAGGACAGGACCAGTGGCTTGTGAGGGTTTAGTCCTAATCAGTATGTAGAAAGAGACCAGAGGTGACACAACCCATCAAAAGCTTGAGGAAGTTACAAAAGTTAAAGCAATGTATGATTTCTACACTCACAGGGCTCCAGGCCCCAGCTCACTGTTGTGTAAGGGACCCCCCAACTGTCCACTCAGCACTTCCTTTTATTTTTTTACAATTCTATTTTTTTAAAGATTTTGTTAATTTATTTGACAGAGGCGCAAGCAGGGGGAGCGACAGGCAGAGGGAGAGGCAGAAGCAGACCGGCCACTGAGCAGGGGCGTCTGATATGGGGCTCGATCCCAGGACCCCGAGATCATGACCTGAGCTGAAGGCAGACGCTTAACGGACTGAGCCCCCAGGTACCCCTCAGCACTTCCTTTTAACCAGACCATTGATCTCATAAAAGAAAGGCTGAGCCTTACTTCTGTTTCCCATGCCAGTCTCTAAAATACTTTGTGCTAGTACTCACTAAAAAACAAAACGAAACAGAAGAAAACTCCTCTAGGTTCACCATTTCTTCCTGGAAACCCGTGGGGCCAAACAGTTTCCAGAATTCAATATTTTTGGATTTTAGAAGGGTCATCAGCTGTATAGGCCTCACAGTCTGTAATCACCAGAGCAGCAGCCCTCGACCGGGGACACTTCAGGCTGCAGAGAAACGTATGAATACTCACAACCACAGGGATAAGGACGGAAAACAGCCTCCTACCAGCCAGGGCGGCCTCCCTGCCAAACGAATTCTGCCACAAACTTAAAACAGCAACAATACAAAACAAAACCAATTTTCAGTTTTCAGAGCTTACTGGATCCTCAAATTGGGGGTACAGTGGAGCACCTCAATCAAAGCCCAGTCCAGACTCTCCTGTGACTTATTCCCACAGCACCTCTATGAAGTGCGCTTCCCAGCCACATTCAGCCCACGGATGAGGGTTAACGGGACCCCACAGCCAGTGCTACAGAGGGCCCACGTTACCGCTCCTCATTCCCCCGATGGTCTGTCCCTCCCGTCCCCACATCCTGATTCTCCATATTTACTCTTTTCTCCATGGAGGGCTCCCTGCCCAGAGCTTCATCCCTCCGAGCTCGACTCTTGCCCAGGGCTAACAGCGCCCTGCTCTTGCCATCTATGGTCTGCCTAGGCGAACACCAGCATCTCCCGGCAAGCTTCTCGTCCCTCCTGCTTCTGAGGGCCCTTCCCTGCAGGTGACACGAGCATCTATCTCTCTGTGGACTCCCAGGCCCCTAGACGCCAGCCAGGTGAAGGGGTAGGAACCAGCTCCAAAGGTCTGGCTCACAGCAAGAACTTCAAATGAGGCCACAGAGGAAGCACACTAACCCAGACATTAAAAATATCCACCTGACAGGACTCAGCAAGGAAAACAACCTTCAAGTGTGGATTCATCAAAGTCTATTTCTATGCCTCTCCCTGGCATTTACCAGGAAGCTCCCCAAGGTCAGGGCAGTCTTATTTATCTTGGATCCTCCACAAAGACCCAGTAGATGATTAATTCTGCCTGATGAGGGAGTGTTTGTGTCCGCTCACACTTCTATCAAGGCTTCCACAAAAGCCGGCTGAAGTGAAAAATCTCAGTAGGGCCCCTCTGCAGTACTGGCCTCATGGTTCTTTCCAAAGTGCACCCCTTTGCCTTTATACATTTCCATTCCCAGTCAATCACAAGCTGTGGGAAAATGAGTGATTACAAGCCTTCCCCACCTTACCCCCTGCCCCATTTTAATGCCCAACTATCCCCAGATACATGTTCCCAGTGCTGAGTGGATATTGAGCCAGATAACTGCAAAATCTCACTCATGGTAAATCCTGCCCAGACCTGGAGACCCTAGGAGACCAGCCAACGCGGATCAGGTGACCCTGGAGGTATTTGGAGCCATCGGGCTCAGCCCCACTGGTCCTAAGGTCCAGAGCAGGGTAAGTACTCCAAACTACCCCAGCCACTGGTGGTACGGGTCTCAGGGTGAGGGCACCGCCTTTGGGAACCAGTTCCCAGATGTCGTATTTTGTAAAACACCAAACTAGCAGCTGCGACGGAAACTCTCGACCACACGCATGTCTGCGATCTGGGCTGGTCCCACCGCCACTGCTGGCTGGGCTGAGCCCGCCCCAGGCCGCCACCGCAGGAACAGGAGGGCGACCGAACTTCTTTCGGTCCCGGCGAGGGGCGGCTTCGTCCACTACAATGTGTTTTCCAGCGCGTAGGGAGGGCCGTGCGCGCCCGGCGGCGAAGGCACAGACAGCAGAGTCCGCTCCCGCCCGCGCATCCTCGCGTGGGGACATCACTGCAGGGAGTGCGGGCCACGCGGAGCCCAGCCGCACTTCTCCAGGCACAGAGGGCTGCGGCGGAAGGTGCCCGCCGCCCCGGGAGCAAAGCCAAAGTTTCCACAACGTGTTTTCCTCTTACCAGTCTCTGAGCTTCTGGGCTCAGACAGTCTATTTCCTTGTTCTGCGTGGCCGCAGGGTTGGTCATCCTGTCCGGCTGTACGTCCGCCTTCTCGAACCCCGAGGAAGAGACTCACTAAACTCCTCGGATCCGCGGGCGGGCAGGCGCTCAGCGCAGCCGCATCCCCTGAGCGGCGGGATCACTGTTCCCGGAGACAGACCGCACGTCGCAACGGGAACTCGCCCTTCCCAGAGCTGGGGCGCGCCTCCGCCTTTCCCGGGCTCGGGCGCGGCCGGGGCGGGGCGCAGGTGGCCGGGCCGGGCGGGGGGCGGAGGCACCCGGGGACCGAAGAGCCAGGGCCGCCTCCCGAGCGTTCCGTCCCCCAGGGTCCCCCGCCCAGCGGCCGGCGCGCCCCGCCCCCGCGAGTCCTCCCCCCAGCGCTCTCCCCCAATCCCGTGCGCTCCGTGCGCCCCGTCCTACCCGCCCCGAGCCCCAGCTGCGCGGTTATCAATCACCGCCCAGCCCCCTCCAGCAGACACCGGAAAGGCGGAGGTTAGAGGGGCAGGAAAAAAATAGAAAAAGAAAAAGACCCCAGCCAGCCCCGCCCACAACCCCGCCCCGGCTGCGCGCCCAAAGTCGGGGAAGGGCAAGTCAAGCGGCGGTGGGAACAGGGGGCTCGCCGGAGCAACCCACGCGCGGGCAGGGGTCCGCTTGGGGCGGGGCCTGTGGGGAGGAGCCAGCGCGGGGCGGGGTCCTCCGGGGCGGGGCCTGCTCGGGGGCGGGGCGGGCTGGCCGTCCCGCCCCCGCTCCGGCGCTGTTGGTGCCCGGTTTCCTCCCGCTCTTGCCCCGCGACGTCCCCCTAACTCGGGCCAAACCGGGCTTCCGCGTTGCCGCAACCTCCGCCCCAGCACAGCAGTACCGGGCGGAGGTACCCCGTTAACGCGTCACCCGAGAAGGGCCGGCTTCCAGAACCCCAAAACTGCGCCGCCCGCGCCAGCCTCCCGCTCAGCAAGCCCGCGCAGCGAAGAGCGGGGGTGCCAGCTGTTTGGCGCGGATGGGGACGGGCGTTGAGGCGCCCAGGGCGCGGCCGGGAGGATGGTTCGAGGCAGGGGCCCAGCGGGGAGAAGAGGAGTCGTCCCGCGCCGGCGCCGGCACCGGCCTTCCCAGCACGCGCCTCCTCCAGCCCCAGGACACGCGTTGCTCCTTCTTTAAAAGTCCAGCGGGGCCACATTTCCCGCCCTCGCCAGGCTGGGCAGATTTTCATCGGAACACTAACCTGTCCTGGCCAAGCCCTGTGCCCGCGGTGCCTGCAACCTGACTGCGCGCCCTCCTCCCCTACTTCGACGCGGCCCTCCTACCCACCTCCTGGTCTTCTCAGAAAGACCACCTCCCCTCCTCAAACCCCGAACTTTCAACAAAGTCGCTTGGCCTAACTCTCTGCAAAGGCGGCTCCAGAAAGCCTTGCGAGACCACAGATTCACATTTCGATGTTGCATTAGTGTCCCACTCTACCACCCTAATCCAATCTCGCCAGCTTGTTAGCGCAAGCCCTGTGCGCACGGAACTTCCCACTGTGGACGGGGCGGCCCTGAGCACCAGGTTTCAGAGGAGAGGGCTCCTAGAGGAAGGGGTTAACTCGGAGGACCTGACCTAGTTGAGAGAGTAGGGGCCACAGAAAAGAGAGGCGGAGTGGATGCCTGGAGTGGATGCCTGGAGTGACCGCCGCGGGAGGAATTCACCAGGCTTCAACTTTGATTAAGGCGAACACAGCGCCAACCTTTCCAAGCTTTGACGGAGAGCATCTTTAGGTTTGCCAAAATAACTTTCAAAGAGATTGAAATGCCCATCTTTTAATACCTGTTTTCTTGCTCTACTTCTTTTTAAATATGTTCGTGTATTACAATTCTTATTTCTTGAAAGTTAAATTCACTGGAGAAAATGGTTTTAAGCTGTTCTGCACAAACAAGAAGGGAACTTACAGAATTTATCATGGGAAGCAATGATAATTTTAGTAGTAACTTCACAGATGAGAATGACAGACAATAAAATAACCTTCTTTGAGACTTCAGTTTGAATATTCCAATCTAGATAGGCGAATCCTAGAGCTACTAGCCACCTAAACCCTGTGATACATCTTCCAGAGCAGGGCACAGGGAACAGGCTTCGTTTGCTGGAGGGCATCAGCATTCTCCCCAGCCCCCAGGCCGACATCCAGTCTCTAGGTATCAGCTCCATGAAGCCAGGCAAGGAAGGGGTTAAATGGGCTCTAGAATTAAAGCACCTGGTTCAGGAGCACCTGGGTGGCTCAGTTGGTTTCGTGTCTGACTCTTGATTTCAGCTTAGGTTCTGATCTCAGGGTCCTGGGATGGAGCCCAGCAGTGGACTCTGCACTCAGCAGGGAGTCTGCTGGTCCCTCTCCATCTGCTCCCCACCCCTCCCCTGGGCCTGGCCTCAAATAAATAAATACAAATCTTTTTTTAAAAAAGATTTGTATTTATTTGATAGAGAAAGCAGAAGGAGCAGCAGGCAGAGGGAAAGAGAGAAGCAGACCCCACTGAGCAGGGAGCCTGATGTGGGACCCGATGCCAGGACTCTGGATCATGACCTGAGCTGAAGGCAGAAGCTCAACCAACTAAGATCCCAGGTGCCCCACTAAATAAAATCTTGAAAAAAAAAAAAGCACCCAGTTCAATTCCTGGTTCTGCCACTTATTGTGGGATCTAGAGCAAGTTGCTTAGCCCTGCATCTGAAGCTTCATCTGAAACATGCTGACGCTAAGGACAGTGCCCCCGGAAGAGCGCCCCTGGTGTGGGGGAGGACCAAGGGCACCCACATGCAGACCCGACGGAGCATCCCTGCTGGCCTGCTGGGAATGCAGACCAACACTCTCTCCCCTAGGTCGCCAGAGTCCCCATCCAAGGCTCCCAGGCTTTCCTGTCCCCCTCCTGTACAGCGGGAAGGAAATGGAGCGACAATGGGCTGGAATGGCAGAGAAACGGGATGATCAGAGAAGAAGGGCTGGCTGCGGAAGCCGTGGCTGGCAAGACACTGTCAGAGAGCAGGAAGAACTAGCTGACTACTCTTGGTCCTAGGAACAAACTAATGATGCCAGCGGTAAAGTAACAATAGTCAGTGCCCGGGAGATTTCGTATTCCACTAAGCGGTAGCAGATTAGAGGAAGCTGCTGCTTTAACACTCTTCCAGGTGGGACGCTACTGCCCCTGAGTGTGTCTCAGTCCCGTGGTGTCTTCGAGAAGCCTGAGAGGCATGGGTGGGGGTGCTCAGGAACAGGGTGGCCCTCTGCTAGCCGGGGCCGGTGCTCCCGCAGGTCCTCATATGAGGAGCTGTGAGGTTAAGGACTCTGGTTCAGTTTGCCAGTCCGACCCTCTGTTGGTAAGGGAGCCCCTTGTAATAGGTCGACTGCGAGTCTCCAGCCCGTCCCAGCTGGCAGGCCCGGAGCTCTCTGTATGGAGGAGGCGCTGTGGGTTTTATGAAGCTGGGCGTTGTCCTAGGCGTTCCTGGAAGCCACCAAGCTTGAGATCTTCTGTGCCCTCTTGACAAAAGTTAAATGTTCAACATCTAAAGAAGCAGCTCTCTGATGTACAATAAGATTACATGCAGAGGTCTGATTTCTTAAGGGACCCCTGAGAAAAGACCCAAAGGTAAATAGAGCTGTCTCACTTAGTTCTGGGAACATCAGAATCGTAGCTAACCAGCAAATGTCAGAACACTTAACCAACATGGCCACACCCAAGCTCGGTTTACTCATCTCCATGGCGTTGGCCTGTGGCTCGATTCACGAGCTTCGCCTCCTCCTGCGGTTTGGTTCGAAGTGCTAAAAGCACAGAGGCAAACCCTTCCTGGGATCCTAGCAGAGCGCGTGGGCGGGGGAGGGGGAGGCTGGGGGGCTGGGGGAGGTGCCCTTTAGTCCAGTGACTGACAGGAAGCCATTTCTCTAAGTCACGCCCCTAACTGTTGTTTTCCATGAACAGGAATCACTATTCATACTGATTACCACAAAATAAACAACTCTAAATACTTCTAAAAACAACGTGGTTTTATTTTTATTTTTATTTTTTTTTTACTTTATATGGAGCCTTTTGACTAACATCACAGAACGCCTTGTGTTGAAAAGCTGGTTCATAAAATCATGACCCAGTCCTGTGAAGCCCCTTTCCACTTACAAAGCACTTTATACAAACACCGAGGCCCGTGAAGTTCGGGAAACTGGTCCGTGGACCCGAGTTGGAGGAGTCCCCACTGAAAGTCTGAGCCCTTAGGATGCTGTGCCCAGTCACCACCCAGGGGGCCTCGCTGGGAAGAGACAGTCAATAGACAGGTCAGGTGCATGTCCTCCGTGGCCTAGCTTGTACCAGGGACCCCATCTTCCCCTCCAGGGATGTCGACAAAGCCATGGACACCCCAGATCGATGAGCTAGCCAGCTCTGCTAAGAAGACTTAGGGCATTGGTCAGGGGCATCTAGTGGAGGGCCAGACCCCGCATGGCATTGGCAGAGAAAGCTACACCCCGTGCAGCCGTGAACACAGCTCGTGAGCCAGATGGTCTCCAGTGGGCAGAAGCACCCGTAGCAAGAGTAGCTGAAAAGCAGACTGAGTTAAGTTTCCTGCTGGGGCGCTCCGGTGGCTCAGGCGGCCAGCACTGGATTCCTGGTTTCATCCCAGGTCATGATCTCAGGGTCGTGAGGTGGAGCCCGGTGCTGGGCTCTCTGCTGGGCATGGAAGCTGCCTGGGATTCTCCCTCTCCCTCTGCCCCTTCCCCTCCCGACTCACACAGTTTCTCGCTTTCTCTCTAATGCATTCACCCACACCCACAGCTCCTGTTTACGAGGCATTGGCCTGAGCTGGGTGCCATATGACCACATCCTTCATCCTCTCGGCAGCCTAGGACTTGGCCCTCACCCTCCGCTCCACTAGGAGTGGGCCCTTCCAGAATGGGAAGGTGTTCTCATCTTGGACCTCGGGACTGGGGGTACTTCATAGATGATGGATGGGCTCGCGGATGATTCTTCTGATAAAATGGAGGACTTTGGCAGGTTATCATTAACTCTCATTGACCTTAAGCATTTTATATTTTTGCAGCATTTGGGGACAGAAACTCTTTCTTAAAAAGGGAAGATCTTTAGGAATTTTTAAAAAAGATTTTGTTTATTTATTTGAGAGAGAGAGAGAGAGAGAGAGAGAGAGAGAGAGAGAGAGAACCAGCAGGGGAAGGCAGAGGGAGAAGCAGGCTTCCTGCTGAGCAGGGACACCGGTGCGGGGCTCGATCCCACGATCCTGAGCGAAAGCAAATGTTTAACTGACTGAGCCACCCAGGTGCCCCAAGAATTTGTTTTTTAATAACTACCTACTACTCAGCAATTCACCGGACTTCTTTCAAACCATTTGGATTTTCTAAGGAAGGTGGAGTTTGAGTTTTGGTTGGACTGCCCGGGAAGTGTGGCAGAAAGCTGTGGGGCCGAGACCAGCAGGCCCGGCAGCGCCGTCGGACGTGTGCACGGGGTTAGGTGCTGAGGACGTGGGAGCGTGCACAGAAGAGTGAGGCGAGGGGTCGAATCATGGGGCTCCTCCATGCAGGAAGTGAGAGGTGTGCCAGCAAAGACAGACAAGGGGTGATCAGAGAATCAGATGAAGGCACTTCTCGGGAAAGCCACTGTTCCCGAGCTTCGCTTCCCCCTTTTTCTTGAGCTTCCCTGGATGAACATCCATGTTACATAAGTTGGATGGAGGGAAAAGAACAGGGTCGAGGAAAACCTTTAATTTGCAACTAGAAAAACATTGGCTATTGCGCGCTGTTGTTAAAATTCTACAGTTAAACATTTTCAGCGGTTTGAGCAAGAGGAGGAAATGGCAGATGGCAGCCTAGGTAGGAAGGAGGGACCAGGGGACGGTCCAGGTAGGGGGATATGTTCATTTGTCTCTTTCTAAGGATGGGAGAGACTTTGGAGGCTGAAATGTAGGAGCCAAAGGAGAGTGGGGGAAACTGGAGTAGGGCCGGGGACGGGTCTGAGAGACTCTGGTGCCCAAGGGGTGGGGGGGCATGTATGGAATTGGGGGTTCGGCCCTGATTCTGAGCTGAATGGAGATGAGAAAATCACATGGCCAGGAGAGGACAGATAACGAGGCCCATGGACCATGGAGCTGAGGGACGAGGAAGGGCAGGAAGAACTGAAACTGATGGGCCTGCCATGGAGCTCCTGGGGCCCCACTGGGGTGATGCTGTTTCCAGTCCCCAAGCCCAGAGTCCTGCCATGGAGCTCCAGAAAGCCCAACAATGCTGTCACAGGGTAAAATCTGATCCACACTCAACAGTATTTCTAATTTATTGTACTCTGGAATTAAGTTCATTTCCAAGAGTGTCCAGGCATACGTCCATAGAAATCCTGGGGGGGGTAATGTGTCCATTTTTCCATGCCATCCCTCAGAATGGGAGATCGGAGGCCAGACCAATGACCCGAGAGATCACGGAAACATCTCCCATATATTATAACCAAGGAAACATCCACATCTACCTGCAATGAAGCACCTCTTAGGAAAACCAGTTGTGTTTTTTGAGAGCACAACATGCCACAAATATCAACTGACTATTCTCTAAAAATGCTGCAAATAAAACAACTAAAATCTACTACTTCTCAGCCATGTAGGAATAAATTGTGAAAAATCCCCTAAGTTAACTCCAAAGCAAAGAAAAAGATACATCTCTATATACTCTCTGAACAGTCAATTTAAAATGCTTTTGCTCAGAAAAATAGTGACATGGGAAAATAGCTTTACTCGGGGAAACTGTGTTCCCTCGCTAACAGAATGCCCCTACCAATAAGAAACAGTATATACTTAGGTACAGAATATGGTGATTAAATAAACGGATGCAAAGTTTTTTCAAGGTTCTCACTCATTTATTTTGGGCTTTAGTCCCCTTGCCTATGAGTTTAACGTTCCAGAAAACATAGAATGTTCCTTACAATCAGAGCCACGCAGCAGATTTTTACCCTCCAGAAATCAATGAGGCTCCCGGCATAGTTGACATATGTCATTCACAGAAAAGAAGTGTGGGGAATATAGGACTTTCTAATGTGACTTTAAATGGTACCCACAGCAAACTGGGAAATTTAAGGGCAGGTGAGATGAATTCAAAGGTTTAAAAATGAGACACTCCTGCGAATAACCTATTTGACTAGAAGATGACCCGATTAAGGATAGACGAGAACATCAGAAGCGAGCCCCCTTCCATCCCAAAGGACAGAAATTCCTGAAACAGCATCCCTAAAATCATCTGTCTGAGGAAGTGAAGACTAGCTAATACACCTCAGCGTGGTACCAGAAACACGTGCCCACGCTTTACTCTAAAGGTATCCCCTCTGCTCCCGAGGCCCGAAGCACGGGGCCGAGTGGGGCAGGAGCTTTTGGACCCCAGAGATGTACGAGACTATGAGCACACTCTTTATTATCCACTTGTATGAACTGTGTATTGTTACACAAGACTTTATAACATAGAATCAAGAAGTCTTACCTTTGAAAAACGAGTATTTTAGGTGAAATTCAAGGGCAGTTGGAGGAACAGCAAAGACCAGCAGTCTGGAGAGGCATGCTTGGCACAAGAGTGGAAATTCTGGAATAACTGGAGATCAAATAGCCACTCCTGACCACGTCATCTCCACGTACCAGCAAAGAGGTCAATTAAAGGCATCTTTACACCCAATGTCTCGTGGGGTGGCTTTGACCCGCCTTTGAACGAGGGGAGGGTGTGGTTCTCTGAGCCCACTGGAGGCTTTCGAAATCCTTCTTCTGACCAGGAGGCTTGATTTTAGCCACTCAGGTTCCACTGAAGCACCCTCCTCTCATCCCCATTTCCGTGGAGGCATCCGGTATCAAACGTGGGGTTAGACTTTTTGAGGAAACTCTCATGGAAATAAGGGAGCAGGGTTTCTTAACTTCGATATTAAGACATTTGGGGCCCAATCATTCTTTGCTGTGGCATCTGTCACGGATATTTAGCAGTGTTTTTGGCCTTTCCACCCTACTTGTGACAACCCAGAATGTCTCCAGATAGTACCAAATGCCCCCTGGGTGGCAGAATGCCCCCAGGAGAGAAGCCTAGGTCTAGAGAGGCTTATACCGTCATCAGAGGCACCCATGCTATATGAGAACACTGACTTCACTTGTAGAGATAAGCCACACTCCAATACATTCAGAGCTACCCATGCCCAGAAATCACGGTCAAGAAGAACTATTTCAACTTATCGCCTGATATCTGTGGTCTTCTTTTATTGTCTAAGTGAGAATGCAAAGGCAAGGCTAGCTGCTGTAGCAGGAAGAAAGTCAGCACCAGGCACCGCGCGACAGGAGGTGTGGGCCAGAGGGTGGGAAGTCAGGAGCTGAGACCAGAGGCTGTGCGGTCATGCCGAGGCCGAGGCCGAGGCCAAGGCCGCGGGATTGACGGTGTAAGTAAACTGGATGGAAGAGCCTTGCAAGCAAGAAGGTCAAAGGATAGAGTTTTGCTTCTTGGCCCATCCGGGTGGGTGAGGGCCGAGGGGCTGGGGCTGAGGGGACCCCGTAGCCTGCACAGCTGACCTGAAGGCCCAGTGATTCCTGCAGAGACTGGACGGGGTGGGGGATCACGCTGGGATCCCTGCTCTGCTGCTCATTAGTCTCTAGTTTCAGGAACTCCTGTGACCCCTTCCACCATCCTCTGTAAAATGGGACAGACACAAGCCCCCTTTAGGATGGCAGGTCACAATGGGACCCCGGACTGGTCATGAAAAGCTTGCAGCACTTTCAGTCTGTTCTTCCAAAGCACACAGACTATTTTTCTTGCAAGCGAAGGGACTCTGGAATTACAGTTCACATATGAGTTTAGAGAAGCCATAGGTGGTCCGAGTCACTGAATTAGTTTGGACTAGGTTTAAAGCTTTGATCAGCATTTTTGGAGCACCCCGGGAGCTCTGTCCTCCGTCAGGGCTACGCCACCTTCAAACCCAGAGTTTTGGCATCGCCTTACCAGTCTTCCCAAAGCCAGGGTTTCGGCGTTCATGTCCTTCGACGAGTATATTGTGAATTTGATGAGGTAGAAATGGATGCATACAGACAAAGACTGGAAGGAAACAGAATAAACAACACAGCCGCTCTATTTAACCAAGAATTTCGTGGGAATTGTATGGCTTTTCAGAGTACCTTCATATATTGTTAGAATGTTCTTTTTTTTAAATAAGGGTTAAGGAACTTGAACTTTATTCAGGAAGCAGTAAAGGACCTACTGAAGGTATTTGAATAGGGACATAAGATTTTGTTTGAACAAAGAAACTGCAGGCTACAAAAGACCTTGAACACCGCCCTCATTCTTCCTTTCCAAAAACGTCTTGATGGTCTCACTATTTACTCTTCCTGATTAATGTCAGCCTCCTCCTGCCAAACAGAAAACCAGTCTTTCCCCCTAAACTGGAATTTTAGATGAATCACATTATGTTTATAAATTATTTGGGGATGGATTCACATCTTTACAGCATTCGGTTTTTTTCATCCAAAAACACAGCATGTCTCTCTCCATTTAAAAATCTGATTACAGTATACCGTAACAGTTTTCTTCATGTAGGTCTTGCATTTTTCTTTAGTCCTAAATACTACTTTGAATGGGATCTTACATTTTTGCCTTAAGTAAAAAAAAATCATTGTCGTGGGATACGGCAGTGCTATGGGGTTTTTTGTTTTGTTTTGTTTTGTTTTTTAAGATTTTGTTTATTTACTTGACAGAGAGATAGAGATCACAAGTAGGCAGAGCGACAGGCAGAGGGAGAGGGAGAAGCAGACTGCACTGAGCAGAGAGCCTGATGCGGGCCTCGATCCCAGGACCCTGAGATCATGACCTGAGCTGAAGGCAGATGTTTCACTGACTGAGCCACCCAGGCGCCCCTATGGTTTTGGTTTTTTGTTTGTTTGTTTATTTGTGTTTTTTACTGTCATTACACATGATTGCAGACTGAACTCCCAGCGTTAGCCTGATGTTTTGCATTAGGCACGCATGTAGTCCGCCAGTGGTCCCACGGTCCTCTCCCCTCAAGAGGGACACTGCAGAGCTCCGTGTCCTGTCTGCACGTCAGAGTGGCCCCCAGAGTAGCATTTCCGCGGCCCTGTCTGTGGGCCTCACCTCCACACCGCCTCACCTCCACACCGAGCGAAGCAGGCAGGACGCCGCGGCTCTGCCGGTTCGTATTTGCGCTGCAAGCACACAGGGCAGGACTCAGAGCTTGTTCGAGTTCAAACAGCATTAAAGTTGCCAATAAAGTAAGCAGAGACTCTGTTGTCAGTCACCTGCCAAGGGACCCAAAAGGAAGCAGATGACAAGTCTCAGAACAAGACGCTCTCGGCTAAAGGCTGGAATCTAATCTTGACCGATATAAGACACACAGACAAAGCAAGGCGGAGAAGGGCTAGCACTGAAGCCGGTGGAAAATTAATTATTACTGTTGGTGTTCAAATATAATTGCTTTCTGCAGGGCGAGGCCCGGCGGAGGAACACAGCAGGCCCAGGTCTGCAGGGGCAGCCAGGCCTGGGCCAGAAGCTTCGCCTCCGTCTAAACTCGTGCCTGGCCTTAGGGCGGTGCAGCAGGCCCCCTCTAGCCCTCAGTGCCCTCATCTGTAAGGCAGGAGTAATGACGTTACCGACTTCTTCTGGCCTTATAAATATCAAATGAGGGGTGCCTGGGTGGCTCAGTTGGTTAAGTGTCTGCCTTTGGCTCAGGTCGTGATCCCAGGGTCCCGGGATCGAGCTCCATATTGGGCTCCCTGCTCAGTGTGAACCTGCTTCTCCCCCTGCCTCTGCCTCTGTGCCTCCTTGTGCTCTCTCTGTCTCTCTGTCATACTAACAAATAAAATCTTTAAAAAAATCAAATGAGTCATTGTTCGTAATCAATATTACATAATCAATATTGTGAACTTTCTACAACTAAAACTAACTTTTCATCAAATCAAAACTACATAAAACCTCAACCATAAATGCAGGGTAGATTCTTGGTCTCAATAATGCAAGGTGTCACAAGATAATTCCAGGGGCATGCCGTCTAAATCTTACATACGAGTCACCATTTACCACGGGGTACGGGAGTACCCAGCGCCCCTCCCTATGAGCCTTCCTGCTCTGCCGCTGATCGCCTGCTCTGGGTACAGAGCCTGCATACCCCCTGCTGCTGGTTCAACACTTAGAATCGCAATATTAACTGGAATTCAACATCAGGGGGCTCTCGGAGGAGTGACCATGTTACCTTCCTGGAACAAGAGGCCTGACCTTCCTTTGAGGCGCCCTGTGACTTCCTACTTGTGATTCTGATCTAGATGCTGGCCTTGAACTTTGAGGCCAGATAAGGTGGTATGACTGTGTCTCCAAAGAATGGTATTAGGTAAGAGAAACTCATGAACTTCTCTTTTCGGGTAAAGAGGCTCTCCTATGGTAGAGGTTTTTGAAAAAGACCTATAGGTTCTTGAAAAAGAAAAAAATTTATCGGCAACTAAGAATATTAAAAAGAAATATTCAGAGATTTCAGCTCTAATATTCTATGATTATCTAAAATATGTGTCCTACATTAGACTAAAACATAATAGAACCATCTTTATCTCTGGAAGAAGGCAAAGCTGAGTAGGCAGTGAAGAACGGAAGTCTAGGAGAAAGGGGGGGGCGGGGGGAGTGGTCCAACTCCAAAGCCCGCCTACTGGTGGCCACAGGGGAGCATTTCCAGGGGGGCTGTGCTAAAGGTTTCATTTTGGCTTCATAGTATCAGATAATATAATGCTAAAAGGCCATCTTAGCACCCACGTTCTCTTTGTGTCAGTCTACATCAAAATTCTAATTAATTCATATTAACTACAAAAAAAACAATGTATTCCTTCGTAAGTGCAAGTGGCCCCGTGTCCATCAATAGATGCGTGCATAAATACAGCGCGGTTCACCCACACAATAGAAATATTATCGAGCCTTAAAAAGGACGGAGATTCCGACCCCTGCCACCGTACGGATGAAACCTGAAGACATTATGCACAGCGAAGGAAGCCAGACACAGAAGGGCAAACATTGTCTGATTCCCCTTACACGAGATCCGCAGAATTGTGAAATTCACGGAGACAGGAAGCAGAAGGGTGGGCACAAGGGGCTGGGAGATGAGGACAGGAAGTCCGCGTGTCATGGGGACAGAGCTTTAGTTTGGGGAAGATGAGAAAGTTCTGGAGAGGGACGGCAGTGATGTTGTAAACGGTGTGAATAAAATTTAGAATGGTTAAGATGCTAAACTTTGTTTTGGGTATTGTACCACAATTTAAAAAATAATGGTGAAAAAACCTCCAATTTACTGTTTAGGCAGTATCACAAAAGGACAAAGAGGAATAGCGTCAGTGTGGAGGTGTCCCCAGAAATCAGAAGTTGTGTGGTGTGAGTACAATTGGCCACGTGATAGATCTGGAGACCTGCGTGGAAGATATTCCACGTGTGACCAGCGCATCTGTCTTAAAGCCCTTTCCCTGCTGTGACCTAAGAGCTGCAGGTGGTGGAAGTTAAAAGGTTTAAGTCGTCAGCACCCTACATGAATGTTCAGACACCATCAGCAAAATAAGAACAATTAGGACTGGTAGGATGGCATTCTATGTGGAGAGTGGCTAGTTTAACTAAAAAAGAAAAAAAAAAGACAAAAGAAAAAAGAAAAGAAACGTAAGCATCAGGCAAATACTGTTCGCTTTAAGCATCACATTTAAGCCATTTTTATCATGGGAAAGCAACGGGCAAAAATAAAAATTTATGTTAATCCGATTCATAGAAACAGAAAGAATGGTGGGTTCTGGGAGCTCGCATAAGGAGCTAGGGAACTGCTTCACTGGGACAGAGTTTTAATTCGAGTGTGATGTTTGCAAAATAGTGTCAACATACCAGATGCTCCCCGCCTAGACATGGTTACATGGTAAGTGTTTTGTTTTGTTTGGATGAGCACATACTATTTTTAAAGGGGGAAAAATAACCCAAAGTTCATTTTGTTCCATAACTTTGTGGGCGAGGAAAGGAAGGACAAAGGGAGACAAAAACCTTCATGTTTTGTATTGCCTGAGGCTTTTAGATCTAACGAGAGAAGCTGTAATGAATGAGGCGAGCGCCCACTTTCATTTCATTCCTGCTTTTGTACCACACACACCTCTGGCTCGCTGCTGGGGACCTGTGGCCAGTCTCAGAATAATATTTTTAAATGCTTAAAGCAAAGCATATTGGGTTGCAAAGCAAATGGATTATTCTGAAACATATTATTAACATGTATTTTTAAATTGAGCTACAGTGTATCAATCAGAGTCCAATCAGGAAGTCTACCCTAGTCTTGGTAACAGAAATGGTGCATACAGGGGACCCGCTGAGCCAGATGCCTCAGAAGGTACAGGGGCTCAGGCCACATGGAGGCAATGACCTTGGGGACAGCTGGGGCTGGGTTAGTGTGCTCCAAAGGCCTGGGGTAGGGACCCAGAGCTCTGAGCAGGGTGTTTCAGGATCTGACAGGCTCCCTGGCGCCGGACAAACACGGGAAGCTGAACGGAACCCTGCGGCCCCGTTGCCTGGAGACGGGCAGAGAAACAGGAAGCAGGCGGGGAGGAGAGGTTCTTTCTGCTGGGTGCCCTGCTGGCTGAGCGCAGCCCAAGCCTCAGGGCAGGGGGAGGAAGCGGGGGCTGGGGCTTAGCAGCCAGCACGGAAGCCGGCTCCCGTTAGTCTGCTCCTGCAGGAGTGGGCACCTGCCGCAGTGTGGACACAGTGGTGTGCACTTTCCCCAGCCACCTGCGACCACTGAGCAGTGCCCCGCTGCCCCGCAAGCACTCCGGGTCTCTCCTGGTGGCCAAGCTGCATACACTTCGCGTATGACTAAACTGTTCAGCCTGTATTCAAATGGAAGGTAATGATGTTCTTTTTTCCTGTGCAATCGAAATCTAACCCAAGGCCTGGAGGGGAGGGGTTCATGAACCCAAGGTTTAGAATCTTTCTGCATCTTCTAAGAGGTCAAATGTTTTCTTCTTCTTTTTTTTCTTTCTTTCTTTTTGGTCTTGTTTAATTTTGCTTTTAAAATCACACACTTGGGACCCCCGGGGGCCTCAGTCTGTTGAGCATCAGACCCTTGGTTCTGGTTCAAGTCCTGATCTCCTGGTTGTGGGACACAGCCCCCCATGGGGCTCAGAACGGAGTCTGCTTGAGATTCTCTCCCTCTCTCCCTCTGCCCCTCACTCATGCTCTCTCTCTCTGAAATGGATAAATAAATATTTTTTTTTAAATCACACACTTGATCACTGATTTCTTTTATGCTTTGAAAGAGAAAATAGTAATAATGCAAAGTCACGCCTTTGTTCCTATCTCCCATTTCACTGATACTATCAACCAGTCCTGCAAGTGGTGAATAGTAATCTTTGTATTTTGCTGACTGATTACCTATTTCTGATGCCACGGAAAGTAAAGAGAACACACATGCTTGCCCTGCACTCATGGTGCAGGTTGGTATTTTTGGATTTCTGGGTGGTCTTCAGAGCATTTCCTGTAATGCCTCTTGCTCCCTGGGCTCCTCTGGCACCACTACGTTGACCATGACCTCGGTGTCCTGAGCACCAGGTCATTATTTCTGTTCCTGACTTCTCTAAGCTTCAGCCCACCTGCTCCTTGCCTGTCCCAAAGGCATCTCAAAGTTGACACGTCCAAAGCAGAACTCCTATTGTCTCTGAGACTCTTTCCCCTGCATTTTTTCTCCCACGGGGCACGACCAACCAGTGCTCCCTAAGCAAGCTTTATGTAACAGCTCCGTGCCTCAGTTTCCCCATTTGTAAAGAAGCAGCAATAATGGCTCTGACCTTACAGGGTTGTTGTAGGGACTCAAAGAGACCACACTTGCAGGTGCATGCGTAGAGCCTTGATGCCCTCAGCACTCACACACGCCCGCTGTTGGCCCTCTTCTCAAAGACCACGCTCCCCCGCTTTCCACATCAGTCCCCAGCCAGCCACTGCCTCATGCCACCCAGGCCCCAGAGGGTCTCCTCAGAGGGATTCCAGTTACCCAAACCGCAGCCCCAACATTGCTGCCAGGGCTGTGCATCCCCTCATTCACTCATTCATTCAGTCAACAAACACGACGGAGGGCCTACCACAGGTCACATAAGCCAACTGTGCATTAACAATGGCACCAGCTCGTCACACCTCCCGGGGGAAGACGGATGTTGAATAATCACAAGTAACTCATTATAATTGTGACAGGTGCCCGGATATCAAACAGAAACGGGCCCACAGGGTGCCAAGGCTTGGGGAATGCCGAAGGGACCCAGGCTTCCAGGTCTTCTGAGGAAGTGAGAAGTGAGCAGCCTGGCGGGGGGAGAAGGTAAGCCCTCTTGTGAAACCTCTGGCGGCCTTCCCTTGGGGAATGGGGTGAAGGCCGGACGTTGCCTAGATGTGTGCTCACGGTGTGGTGTCCCGAGCCCGGGGCCCGGCCACGCCCACAGGGTCCCTCTCGCTCAAGGCACGTGAGGCCGCTCTGCCGCCTGGTGGTGACTCCAGCCCTTAAAGAGCGAATCCCCAAGTTTCTTTCTTTCTTTCTTTTTTTTTCAGTAAAGCAACTTACAAAAATTTAAGTATTTGTAATAAAGGAAAGCCCAACCCTCAGCTGAAGAATTTAGTTAGTAACCCAATCCATGGCAGAGTTTTACTTAATATAGAAACAAGCTCACTTTTTTATGTCTTGTACAGTGAACGTACATGCATTGATGAGTCTATTCTTATCTAATGTAGAAAGTTTGATCCCTTTTATCTCCCACATTATAACAGAATTCCATCAAGGTCTAGGAAAACATGGCAACTACTTATTAAAGAGAACGAAAGTATTTTGTGGGTTATGTATAGTAATACTTGAAAAAACAAGATGAATCACATTAAAAATACTGTAGGTCTTTGTTTAGACCTCCAAGCTAAGGGAAATATTTGAAAAACACATATCCATTTTTCGATATTTATAGGATTTTATTTCAATATATGATGGTTACTCTCTTAGAATAATCAGAATAATAAACCAAATTTAGAACAACTATACTTAAGTCAACACTTTTTTTTAAAAGTAAATTTTACTCTCAACGTGGGGCTTGACCTCAAGACCCGGAGATCAAGTGCCCCACCTCTGCCAGGGCCCAAGTCAGTTGTCTTAAAAGGCAAGCTAAAATTTGTATTTCAGGGGGTACAGAAAATTCTGTTTTCCATTCTGAACAACTAATATGATATCAGATACCTAAGAATTCTTAATCTTTTATTTTCCCAATTTTATTTTTTCAAATATACAGTTTTCATTGACCACAGAAGTCTAACTCTCTTGCACAAGAATCGCATATTCCATCTTTGTTTTAAGAAGCTCTATTTTGGGCATCTGGGTAGTTCAGTGGGTTAAAGCCTCTGCCTCCGGCTCAGGTCATGATCTCAGGGTCCTGGGATTGAGGCCACACTGGGCTCTCTGCTCAGCAGGGAGCCTGCTTCCTCCTCTCTCTCTGCCTGCCTCTCTGCCTACTTGAGACCTCTCTCTCTCTGACAAATAAATAAATAAAATATTTTTTAAAAAAAGAAGCTCTATTTTGTGGTCTACTATATTTAAAAAGTCAGAAACAAGTTTCTAACAAGAAATCGATGGTGTTGGCCCCCCATCTGTAATAGGGGCTGATCAGCGCCTAAGGGTCCCGAGGCTGAGAAGCCCAGCTGTGTGCAACCACAGAATGCTAGACACTGTGAGGACTCACGACCATATCGCTTCTATCACTTAGTAAAAGGTGCAGATCTCAAAGTGAGGGAAAGCTCTTTTTCCACCTGCAGAACAGTGGAAAAGCGTTAAGAAGTATGCTGTCAGACTGGTCAGTTACATCACTGAAATGGAATTTACTCAGGGGGCTGAAGATATTTCAAAAGAAAAACCAGCGACACACACATGCGCATCCAGGCATGTACACACCCAGGAATACATGTGCACGGACACACGCATAGACACATGTGTGCACAGACACATGTGTGCACCTGGCATATGTGCAGACACCCACTCACAGGCACACACGGACACACACATGCATGCACACATGCACACACAGACACACGTGCACACAGACGCATGCACACACATGCATACACACAGGCATGCAAGCAGACGTCCACTCACAGGCACACAGAGACCCACGCATACACACAGGCATGCACACAGACACGCGCTCACAGGCACACACAGACACACACATGCACACACATACACACAGACACACGCATGCACCCACGCACACATGCATACACACAGGCATGCACACAGACGCCCGCTCACAGGCACACACAGACACACACATGCACACAGACACATACACACAGACACACGCATGCACCCACGCACACATGCATACACACAGGCATGCACACAGATGCCTGCTCACAGGCACACACAGACACTCACATGCACATAGACACATACACACAGACACACACATGCACACACAGGCACGCATGTGCACACACCAGTACCATGCCAGATGAGACCAAGGTGCTAGTCGGCGCCAGCCCCTGGCCGGCTTCTCCCACCAGGCCACAAGAACTGGGAGCAGGAGGAGCGTGCAGCAGGTGCACGGCTCGGAGAAGTGCCTGCCTGCACCCCAGAGAAGCCCTCGCTCCCTCTGCAGTCCCAGCCCTTCCCACTACATTTCTCTTTAGCCGTTGCTAGACTATAGAAGACTCTACACACATTTTGTAATTTTAATGGTTCACTTCTGATTGGGAAGTATCCTAAGTAAGTGTCTGGCTTGCAGTTGTGGCTGGCCAGAACCTCTTCTGTGTGCCTGGGGTTTCTTTTCCTTTTCTCTCTCTCTCTCTCTCTCTTTCTTTCCTTCCTTCCTTCTTTCTTTCTTTCAATTTTATTTGTTTGAGAGACAGAGAATGGGGAAAGAGAGAGAGAGATATCACAAGATGGGGAGGGTCAGAGGGAGAAACAGTCTCCTCCCACCCTGCTGAGCAGGGAGCCTGACACGGGACTCAATTCCAGGACCCTGGGACTGTGACCTGGGCCAAAGGTAGTGGCTTCACCAACTGAGCCCCCCTGTCGTGGGTTTCTGACATGTATTAATGAACTTTTGTGGGAGCATGGGCTCTGCCTGGGCTTGTTTCCTTAGGCCGGGATTGGTGTTTCAGAGCGGTAGCTGGTGTGATAAGCCCCTGGCTCTCGGGTTGGTACCCAGCCACCAGTGCTGGTAGGATGCGTGCAGTGAAGGCTCGGCAGGACCCCACGGCTGACCAGCAAGCCCACACGGGCTCATCACTCGGCACTCGGGACACCAGCTCCTGGTAGGACAGTGAGCTCGGCCACACGACCCGGAGGGGTTGCCTTGGTTCAGAATCCTTAGAGCCTTTTTGGATGCCAGAGACTGCCACTCCCATATGCTATCTGAAAATACCATAGATCCCTTGAGAGAAAACAAGGAGGTAGAATGGAATGGGACCTGCAAAGGTGCAGACTTGGGGCCGTCTTCCCCAGCTGTGAAGGCGCCCGCACCCCCTCACCGTGCGGTGCTCCCTCCCCGCCCCCACTGGACTCTCAGGGGAAACCTTGCCGCAGGCGGCTGGAGAAAAGCTCCCCTGTCCAACTGAGGACAAGGAAACCAAAGCACAGGGCGAGTGGGAGCTCCTGCGGCTGGTGGGCAGGTGGAGGCAGAGCCGAACCCTGGCGTGCAGCCCAGCCCCCCTGGTCGCTGGACCGGGGCTCACGCAGGCGCTGTCTTCAAGCTCACCAAAGCCTCAGCGGCCCTGGAAGGTCGGCGATATTGTTCCCATGGCAACACTGCGGCGGCGGGGCAGGACTATCCATGGTCCTGACTCTCGCCCACCCCGTCCCTGGCTACTCCCTTCGGACAAATGTTCATTCCTTCTCTTAAAACCACAGCCGGGAGGGGCCTCCAACAGCATCTGGCCCGGCCGCTGCTCCTAACAGGAGACGTCACTATTCTAGTCCTGACACGTGACTGAGGCCCCCGGCCAAGCAGACCCACCAGGGTGTCAGGGCGCACACTTCCCAGAACAGGCGGCCATCACCTGAGCGCTTTCAGACCCCGCTGTGCCCCCGCAGCAAATAGCTGCATCTGGGACAGTTCAGACTTTTTCCTCTGTGAAAACACCCAGTCGGCAAACCAACCTTAGGGTGTGCGTTACTTTTTCCCTTTTAGAACCGTAACCATCCACCGCACTTTGCCAGATGTCCAAAGGCGCAGAAAGCCTGCTGCTCCCGGCCGGGCTGTGTTGAAGGAGTTGGTGCTCTCTGGTCCAGGCTGCCCGCGGCTCCCGCCAGAAGCCGACTCAGGTGGATTCTGGGGGCAGCGATGTGGGGCCCCGCGCTAGGTAGACGCCCCTCACACGGAGTGGGAATGAGGAGTCGTGGTGGGCCTCTGCTCACCAGCAGCTGTTTCCCAGGGAACAGCGTGCTGGGACACTCAGTTGTGTTCCAGGCACAAGACAGTGTTACTTCGAGAGAAAGGCGTGTGTACGCATTTATCCAAGGTGGAGACAACATCTCCATCCTGCTTGGCCCACCCTTCGGCTCTCTTTGATCTGCTCCGCCTGCCAGGAGGACCCCAACATCTTACAGGAGGAAGCCCAGCCGAGAAGCACTCTTAAGGTTGTCAAGAACCTGCCTGGGTAATCTCAACTGAGAAAAAACATCCACTTTGGCTAGAAAAGGTAAATAAATAATCTGCAAATCATCAAAATGAAAGCCAAAACCTAACACTCCAAGACATGCTTTGACAGTTAGGAAAAGAACTCCAAAAACCAAAGCTGCCAAACTCACGAAGAGTGACCACAGCGCCTGACCCTGTGGGGAGGAAGCCACTCGCAGACCACAGGGGCGCAAGGGTGAATAGGACAGCCTTTCAGGAAAGCACTGGGAAACAAGCCTCAAGATTCTCACCCGTGTTTATGCTTCTCACATCTGTGTTTGCTCATATAATATGCTGATTTGAAGAAGTAAGTTGGAGCGCAAGAAAGTATTTACTTGTAAAGACATTTGCTGCAATGTGATTCACAACTGTAAACAAACACAAAACCCGTGAACAACCTTTGTGTCCAACAACAGGAAAACAAGGACACAATGGGACGTCCTCTGTGCCGTATTCTGTGACCATTACGTTTTTCAGAGCATTTAATTCAAAAGTTGAGCTTATTTCTTCCCTTGAGAAAGAGACTAAACATGCTGTATTCCCAAATATGCAAATGAGACTATATTCAGAAACATCCACAGGTAAAAGATCAGGGGGAGTGAAACAAAACTGTCACGGGTTTTATGCTTGGTCACGGTATGGGGCATAGTATTTATTTTCTATTGTCTGAATTTTCCTTATTATTTCCTACAGTTAACATGTATTCCAGTTAATGTAATAAAGCCAACATTTCTTTTCATCAACAATATTTATCTTTTTCAGTAATTGCTTCATTTATTCAAGCAAAAACCTTGTTTTAGCCAAACCTCAGGACAAATGCTGTGAGAATGATAAGCTCTTATGCCACCCCTGTGAAACCAGGGAGGGCTTCCTGGAGGAAGGAGGAACTGAGTCTGGAAGGATAGAGAGGGACAGCAGACACTGTTGTCCCATAGCTCGGTACGTTTGGCGTGCAAGATGCCGTGGGAGGGAGATGGAGATGAGATGAGAGGGGAGGCTAAGATTTTTAAAGATTTTATTTTATTTTTTGAGAGAGAGACAAAGAGAGTGTGTGTGAGCAGTGTGGGCTGGAGGGAAGGGAGAGGAAGAGGGAGAATCCCAAGCAGGCTCCATGCTCAGCTCGGAGCCCACTGAAGGGCTCCAGATCACAACCTGGGCCAAAACCAAGGGTCAGAGGTTCAAGAGGCTAAGGTTTTAAACCTATTTGGGCAGCTACAGGGAACCGTTAAGAAGAGCACTAAAGAGATCATGGCATGAGGTTTGCATTCTGGGGGTCAGGGGACAGCAAGACGAAGACAAATTTGAGGTGGGAGATCTCGGGGGGCAGGCAGACTAGCACGCTGTGGAGGCAGCCATGCGAGGTGACCCAGACTCAGCCGAGTCCAGGGTTCCCGCTCGCTCCGCAGAGGGAGGGAAGTGGGGGAGCTCTGAGCAGCGGGGGATGGGAGACACAGCAGGGGTGGCTGGCCAGCTGGGGGAGTGGGAGCTTTGGGCCATCGCGGGGACCTCAGAAGGGGTCAGGGCAGGACGTGAAGTCACGAGAGGTCAAGGTTGTGGGTGTGGAGCTGGTGCACAGGCCCGAGGACTGACAAGGGGGGTGCAGCATGGCCAGGCTGCTGGAGACGCAGAGGGAATGGGGCAGGCGGTGTCTGGAAGTCGGGGGGGCACTGGCCTGCCTGGTGGTCAGGTCATTTCACTTCGGTGTCCACGTGGGCAGCGTGGGAACCCCACCCCCGATCATGTTGGAGGACCGGCTCTCAGGGAGGCCTCTGCAGCATGACCCAGGGCTTGCCCTGCACCCCTCGGCCCCCACCGCGCCTCTGAGGGAGAAATAGAACCCCACTGCCCCAGAAGAGGGACAGGAGGAATGAAATACCAGTCAGTCTTCCCAGGAGCCTAAACATGGTAACAGTGGAGGTGCCACGCTGCTCGGCGGGACCGATCAGTGTCCCACACGCACACACAGCCAAGGCGGGGCCTCGGGGCAAGGGGTCGGCTCCGGAGCTCGCCTGGCACCCGGCTCTGCCGAGCATGGCCCCTGGATTCTCTGACCGGGTTCTTAGAACAAGCTCACGAATCAGAGCGTTTTCCAAGTCAGGACATGGAGGCACAGAACGGCGAACTATCCCGCCCCGAGTCAGCAATGCGGCTGGGACCCAGGGGCACCTCCTGGGGGTGTGTGGCTGCGAGGAGTTTTGCAGCCAAGACACTCGGGGTGTGGGGTCACGCAGCAGGGTAGAGATCACAAATCCGAATCCACCTGCACGGAAGAGCCTGCCCCAGGGGCTCCCCTAGTGCTGGAGGCAGTTGGAGCCCATTTACCAACAACAAAGGACACCTGTCCGTGCTTGCTGCCTGGAGGCGGCATCACCTGGCCAGGCCGCAAGGTCTCCCATCCTTCCATCTGCTTCCCCAGCCAGCTAAGCCTGAAATAGGCGTAACAAGCCCTCCACCACCGACACACACAGGAGATCAATTAGCATGGCATCCAGTTTTAATACCTATGAAGTTTGTAAAGAATCCAGAATTGTTTTATTTTTGTAGTACCTTTCGGCATTTTTATGTCATAAAATGAACCAGTCAGAACAAAATCCCAATTTTAAACGTTGGGCAGCTAATAAATAAGGCTCGTAGCTACTTCTGGGAAGCAACTCATTTTCATGTGACGAAGGATGCCAACCCTCGGCTCTCTCTTTAAAACGCGCGAGAAAAGTCCAGATCTCTGTGTTTTGTAGGTTACAAATTACTTCATTTATATGTGTTTTGCTCAAAATAGCAGGCTCTTAACTTAAATTTTTATTTTATTATTTTATTTTATTTTATTTAGATTTTATTTATTTGACAGAGAGAAACACAGCCAGAGAGGGAACACAGGAGGGGGAGTGAGAGAGGGAGAAGCAGGCTTCCCGCCGAGCAGGGAGCCCGATGTGGGACTCGATCCCGGGTCTCCGGGATCATGATCTGAGCCGAAGGCAGTCGCTCAACCAACTGAGCCACCCAAGCGCCCCTAAAAATTGTTTTAGAATATAAACATATCAGGAGAAAACTTACTCCAGTAAATAAGAAAATCACTGTTGTTTTTCTTGAACTAAATGAGTATTGTATTTTACCTTAAACTTTATGCAAACCTCCCAGAGTTTAATTTCATTAACTTCAAAAAGCATTACATAGTTTTTTCCACAATAAGTAACACTGTATTATCTCACATTGAGTCAGAAGCTTATTTAAATGTTTTGTGAATAATTACAATTATAAGTATCCTTTAAGATGTGAGAAAAACTCAAAATCTTTCAGAGTCAGCACAGTGTACTGGCTGATGATAAGCCTGAAGTCAGTTATTAGCTTCCAGAAAAATCCCTACACTCAATTTTACAAATAGAAATTCTTGGCTGTCGTGAAATTCTGCAGTGTAATGGAAAACCAAATTAAGGCGGTGCGCATGTTAGTATGCCTCCCAGAGTCCTCGCAGATGTGCACAACCTTCGAATCTAGCAATTTTCTTTCTTGCTGCCGACAGCAATCACAGAGGCATGGAAGGGACTG
The DNA here is from genome assembly GCA_004023965.1 of Spilogale gracilis. Taxonomy (NCBI): domain Eukaryota; kingdom Metazoa; phylum Chordata; class Mammalia; order Carnivora; family Mephitidae; genus Spilogale; species Spilogale gracilis. The sequence goes on from PITA01015988.1 coordinate 32,018, forward strand.
AACACAGGTTCATTTCCATATTATTTATAGTAGAGGAAAACAGGGGCTTTAAGGAGATAATTGTGAATACAGATAAAATACGATGCAGCCACTGGGTAGAAAAAGTAGAATGAGTATTTTCTAAAATGTCATTTCCTCAAAATTTAAAAATTCAAACAGAGAAGTTAAAAGAAGGCAAAAACACGCTTCCAGAGACCAGATACGCGCACTTCGGAAAGGAAGTGTCCTCTAGCATTCCAGCGGCATTTCTGGCTGGAAAGCTCCTCTTTATCTGGCATAAAGCCGTGCCTCCTTGGAGCTTTGGTCCTTATATAACCTGTTTCTTCCGAAGGCAGCGTCCATGCTCTCAGACACATGCCTCACCTCCAGACCCCTGTCCCCGGGCCCCCGGACGCTTGCTC